>QXVX01007355.1:29901-44634 GCA_013436065.1 Halocynthia aurantium
TTTCTAGATTTGTTTTTGTAATGTCCTTCCAGATGTGGATTGGGTCGAGGAGGCTTTTTTTCTGTGCCATCGCTAAGACGAAAGTATCTGGCGATTGGTCTCGCTATCGTTCTGCCAAACAAGATACTTTTGGTTAGCGCTTTGAATTTCGAAATTAGAAATGCTGTGTTGATGATATTTTAAAATATAACTCAATAGTACCCTTGTATCATACATAATCAAGCAAATCCTCCTCACGTTATCACAGTTAAAAAAATCACTAAACTCAGGGAAGCGATTAAGCGCATGAACACAGCTACTGTCGTTTCCGCGTGTTCTATGGATTCAATTACAATACAACTCTGCTATTACATAGCGAGAGTTCTAATAAAGTTACCATAATGCGTTCAGGCATTATCAGGCAATGAGTGTGAATAGGTCGGACATGGTTCAAACTTTCTCATGAAATTTCCACAAAACTACACTCGTGATTATGAAGTCTCTAGCACTGAGTCTAAATAAATCTTGTCTCTGGACGATTCAAGTCTGAAGTATACACTCATACCAATATGTCACACACCTTCCGTGAAATCTTCGTACGGAGTAAATCAGTAGCGCGATCAATGGGACGTAGTAGAGGTCCCTAACATTTGGGTAACTTATCGAGGAAGGTTTTAGAGGATCTTCTAAATCTTCGTACCGAAATCCTACAATCCATTCCGCTATTACCAAATCCATTTCAACACTCTGTATTATAGGTAAGACTGTGTTCTTCAATACTACTGGGAATGGCACTGTACTTTGGATAGAATCATTTTACTATTCTCTACAGATAAGTCCTACATCGGGTTACGGAAAAACTATTGTATACTCTTCTCTTCAGATGAATCCTACATCCGGTTACGTAAAGACTATTGTATTCATTCCAACCTAGGCTGACTGTATTAATTTCAGGTAGCTCAATATGCTATTTGTTTCATGATTAATGAATATTATCCCCTGTCCTTTCTTTGCTCCTACACAGTCTGACTGCGAATAGTACTTACTTTGGATAGATTCATTTTACTATTCTCTGCAGATGAGTCCTACATCCGGTTACGGAGAGACTATTCTATTACATTGTTGGTAGCTCCATATGCTCTTTGTTTCATGATAAGTGAATATTATCCTGTCTTTTCTTTGGTCCTGCGCAGTCTGACTGAGCGATACCTACACCAGTATCCCTCATCGTTATGAAAACAATGGTAATGCTATGATATAAGTTAACCATTACCTTTCGTAAATTCTTCGTACGCAATAAAGTAGCAGAGCAAACAGGGGGACGTAGTAGAGGTCCCTAACATTGGGGTAAATTATCGAGGACGGTTTATCAGGATCTTCTAAATCTTCATATCGAAATCCTACAATCCATTCCGCTATTACATCATCCATTTTAACACTCTGATTTGTAGGCAAGACAGCAAGCGTTCTTCGATAACGGCAATGCCCTTCTAGCTCCTAGCTTCAGTATTTTACATTCGAGTAGATAAACTGAATGACAGGAACTACGCGTATTTCCGCTACACTATTGTATAATATATTCTATTAATTCAATATACAATAGGCCTATCTTATAAAACTGCAGAGACAAGTCAATTTGAATACGTTCAAATACTATTCTCCGTAGATCATGAGTATGACTAAGAGAGGCATGTTCTATTCATCCGGTGTTGGGTAGGGTATGTATTGATTGCGACCACTGTTAAACTAATGCAACTGTGTGATGCTCTTTCTCCATTTAATATTATGACGGCTCAAGGGAAAATAGAACAGAGGGACTGGACTGACTGCAAGCCCCATCCTTTCGACTGGAAAAAGTTAATACTTTGTAAATACTTCACTGAGTTCACTATCACTGCGATATTATAGTAATCTAATAGTATAGTGATCGAACTAAGAAAATATGATCGAGAATTTCCGTTGGATTGCTATCAAATGCGATACAAGCATGAAAAAAAGTAAATTTTGAGTAGAGAGTGGAATATCCATTTATTGTGTGTTCCAAAAATCATTTCATAATTCCAAATATATATAAATTGGCCCGACTGACCATGAAAAAAACCGGGTTGGAGTAGTTTGTTTGGTAAATCTAACTACAGTGGTGATTGATACTAAAATCCCAAATTACGATAGAATATGATAATGAGAAATAATCATTGGCTAGTATTGCATATAGTTCTTGAATATAGCAGTGGGAGTTGGGAGTTGATAATTGCTCTTTTCAGTACCAGGTATAGCCCGAATAAATGTTACTGGGCAATCACGCTGATCTGTAGTTAGTCAGTCACCATCGGATAGTTCTTCTCCATTATCACGCGAATCTTCGATTATCTGAATACGAAACGATACATTTTCAGTATTAGATAAAAGAAAGACAATTTTTGGCCATTTTATTCGCCGCATTTTACGGAAGCCGACATTCTTCTATTCGCTATACCGAATTACTGTATATATACCAAAACCCCTAAGTAGGATTTTATCCCCTTCAAACCCAAGTTTTCATTTTTCTGGACGCTTTTCCCGACCCCAGATAAGCTGTAATTGGCCTGTTAGGGACAGCTCAAGGACCTATTTAAGACCGCATCAGCGGTCAAAATAAGAACTCGAATTCTGTATACTTAGGGGAGCTTTCCGTTATTGTATTACCCAGTATCCTTCATAAACAACAAAATTTAAAAATAGGAGATACTCGACACCCTTTCTAGGCGCATGCAATGATGTGTTATAACATTCAACTTCGAGGTATTCAATAGTTATAGTTTGAATAGTACCTCTGGTTTCATCATAGTAGCACAAGTTTTCTTCATGATGAGGTAAAACCAAAAGAAATGAAGAATTTGCAAAACGATCCCGAAAGTAACCAGTATGGTAAATCTTTTGTCGCGTCTGTCCGGAAAGCCATATTTCCAAAAGCTATCGAAAATCCTACATAGATGGAAGTAATTGCGTGAAATGTCTGTAGCAAATGCTGTTTGAGATGATTTTATACATCTGTGCAATACGTTATGCACTTACCAGAACTGTAAAATCACAAGCCTCGTGATGAAAAGCGTAACTGTCAACATCACAAAGCTAATAATTGCCGATTTGTTTTGCCCTAGATAGTATAAGCATTTTGCACCATCTTGAAAAACATCGGAAATATCGTGCAGTAGAATTATAAGAGTTCCTAGGCGGGTTGCGTTCATGATGTAAGAAACAGAGATGAGTATCAACGTTACAATGTGGTGAATCAAATGCTCAGTGGTGCCCTTTGCAATGTGATAATTTAAATGCTCAGTGGTGTCCTTCGTAGAAAGCAGTAACAATTTAAACAATCTATTTACCATATACATATCTGTTTTGATGGATAGATATTGACTGTCAAACCTTTCTCTTTACGTCTGAATTTATCGTCATTAGCAGTGCTACATAAAAACTAGCTTGCATTATGTAGTAATTGTAGGTTGGTTGTTCGATGCTTTGTCTTGGAAAGTTTGTCCAACACTTCTTCAGATTCCATAGATACGGTTTCTGTAATTATAATAATATAATTAAATTCAGGCAACCGATTTAATAATACCAATTGAATTGCGCTAGAATTATTCAGAATTTTTGTCCTGTGAATTTGTTCATTCTTACAAGCCGGTAGCATGCTATCCACAGATAAGATCTTCTCAGTCAAAATTAGAATCGCTTAATGGCTGTGTAATGTACTTACCGACCATAGAACAGAAATCCCATACAATGCAGACGAAGTGTAGAACGTAAATCTCCAACTAGGAAGTAAACGAAATATAAGATCATAATAAAATCTAAAATGGACTACACTGATTATAGGAAAATGGAATGAATCTTAAATAGGCCGGCTGTTCACCAAGATATGCAGAATTTTGTTTGTGTACTAAGTCTTGTTGAATCCCTAGATCTTCTGAACCATCTACGTACGTTGTCAACCGTCCAGTCTATTTTCTTGGCTAGCATCCGTACGTCCTCCTTAAACGATACATATACTGTAACACGAATCCTCATTGATTACTGTTCTGGAATTGCTGTTTTGCGAGACAGAAATAAATCTGGCATAGACCTCGTCGTAAAAATATACTTTGCATGAAATGTTAGTCACCGAGGTTTGAGCTATCCGAACATTTGTTTTAATAGGGATTTTGTAGTGACCAATCAAATCGAGATTATGATCTTTTCCCAGAACCGCCTTCTTGCGCGACTAAACAACTTACCGGACTAGGATTTCTAGATTTGTGTTTGTAATGCCCGTCCAGATGTGGATTGGGTCGAGGAGCCTTTTTGTCTGTCCCATCACTGAGGCAGAAGTATCTGGCGATTGGTCTCGCTATCGTTCTGCCAAACAAGATACTTTTGGTTTGCGCTTTGAATTTCGGAATTAGAATTGCTGTGTTGATGATATTTTAATTTAACTCAGTCACTATGTGAAATCATCTTTTCACAATGAAAAACTCAATAATACACTTGTATCATAAAGAAAACAAGCACATGCTCGGCACGTTATGACAGTTAAAAAATCATTGCGTTTTGGTCTCTCTCTGTCTCAGTTTCGAAGCTCAAGTGAATCCATAAGTATAAATATGGAATCTAGTCTGTAGTTATCAATTGATAAGTTTATTCAAGTTACATTCTATACCGCATAACACAAAACTCGGGGAGGAGTTCTGATTTGAAGTGAAAAATTCTAATAATATTAATAACAAAATATATAAAATAATATTGACGAAGATTAGTGCGTTTTTCTTGCCGTGCTATGTGGCTGCGATTTAGCGCATGAACATGGTTCAAACTTTCTTACTCGTGATTATGAAATCTCTAGCTCCGAGTCTCAATAAATCTAGTCTCTGAACGACTCAAGTCTCAAGTATATATAGCAATACATCACAAACCTTTCGTGAAATCTTCGTACGAAGTAAATCAGTAGCGCGATCAATGGGACGTAGTAGAGGTCCCGAATATTTGGGTAAACTATCAAGGAAGGTTTTTCAGGATCTTCTAAATCTTCGTATCGAAATCCTACAATCCATTTCGCTATTACCAAGTCCATTCCAAAACTCTGGTTCGTAGGCAAGACAGCAAGCGTTCTTCGGTAACGGCAATGCCCTTCTAGCTTTTATCATCAGTAATCTACATTCAAACAGATCAACTGAGCGACGGGAAATACGCGTATTTCCGCTTTACATTATTGTATAATATATTCTATTAATTCGAGATAAAAATAGGCCTATTTTATAAAACTGCAGATTCAATTCAATTTGAATACGTTCAAATACTATTCTCCGTAAAGCATGACTATGACTACAAGACACGTCTTCTCTTCATCCGGTGTTGGGTATGGGTATGTGCTGCTCTTCCTCCATTTAATATTATGGCGGCTCAAGGGAAATAGAACGGAGGGACTGCAAGCCCCATCTTTTCATCCAATGTCGACTGGAAAAAGTTAATACTTTGTAAATACTTCACTGAGTTTACTTTACTTTGCACTGTCACTGCTGTATTATAGTCATCTAATAATAGAGTGATCTAACCAAGAAAATGTGTTGACGAGAATTTCTGTTGGTTTGCTATCAAGTGCGATACAAGCATGAAAAGAAAAAGTAAATTTGAGTAAAGAGTGGAATATCCATTTATTGTGTGTTGCATAAATAATTCCATTCCGGGTATAAATAAATTGGCACGCTCGATCGTAAATAAGGCGCATTAGAGTAGTTTAATCGGAAAATCCAACTACAGTGCACTGATTGAAAAGAGTGGAAGGTGGTGATTGATACCAAATATCCCACATTGCGATAGAATATGATAATGAGAAATAATCATTGGCTAGTATTGCATATAATTCTTGAAAACGAGACGGCATTGTATCGTCAAAATTGTTGGTGGGTGAGAGGTTAGGAGTTGAGAATTGCTTCTGATTGGAGAGAATGTGGAACAGGTTTGCAGGAACATGATTGTTGTAGATAACTCAGTATCAGTTATAGCCCGGGTAAATGTGATTGGGCAATTACGCTGATGTAGAGTGACTAGAGTTAGTTAGTCAGTCATCATCGGATAGTTCTTCTTCATCGCTACGCGAATCATCGATTTTCTGAATACGAAACGAAACATTTTTCGTATTAGATAAAAGAAGGACAATTTTTGACTATTTTATTCGTCACATTCTACCAAAACTATATGTTGTTTCAAGATAAATGAGCTATCGAGCTTCTAACCGTAGGTATGTATGTATGTCCTCTCTTGCGTCAAACAGTTCGAGGCGAAAAAAAACATATCGATAGCACGTAAAAACTGCTGTTTGCATTGAACTAAAAAATCTAAGGTTACGACTAGTGGTTTCTGAATATATATATATATATATATATATATAGTGTATCTTACCGACGAACCGCTGTTGCCTAAGATAAGGAGTAGCTTTTTCCATATGATGTACGACCACCTGAAGTTGAGTATTTGTAGGAGGAAAAGAAGTCCGTTGAAAAAGAAATATGCGAACCACACTTCACAATACGACAGCGACTTTATTAGCGATGTGTGAATAATCCTGAAAAAAAAGTGAAATATGCTAAGACAGCGTAAAAAATTTACCTGCGCGCTACCTATCAGTCAGGAACTTCTTTCTGGAGATATGAAATGTTGCTATCGGCGGATCGAAGGTCCAGATATTAAGCAGTGTTTTCAGCATACAACATAATTGAAATAATTGTTTCCCCTTTTGTTTTCTCGTGTGAAAACTTTCTTATTATTATAATGGCAACAGAAAACGCAGACTTCCAGAAGAAATTTTAAAAAAATTCACAAATGTCACAAATTCTATAATAATATTTTTTTTCTCACCAGAATGGAAAGATCACGAGTCTAGTAACGTTAAAGACGACCGCGAAAGTGAGGAATCCAATATCCGCTACTCTCTTCAACTTCATGTAATAAGAGCATTTTGATCCTTCAAGAACAACGTCAGAGACGTCGTGAATGGCCATCACCAAGGTCCCTATGCGGACGTAATTTGCGATGTAGGAGATGCAAATCAATATTAAGGTAAGCACGTGGTGACACACCATTTCATGATAGTCCTGAAAGTGGAAGAGAATTAAATTTAGATTAAAATGAATCTCTGAAGGCAGATCTTTTCTAATACAGTATATATATTATTCTATCGTGACAGGGGTCGGGAAACTTTACGTGAAAAAGAGCCAAATATTAAATTTGAAACTTATAAATTTTTAATTTTTAAATAAAACGATCTAAGAGCCACATGAGAAAGCTCAGATAGCCGCAGATTCCCGACCCCTGCTCTTTGATAACAATAACTGGATGGATATGAATATTACATAAATATGTTTTGGGACCGACTGATATTGATAACATTATCTGCGATGACAGCGGCGTCCACTATATATATATATATGTAAGGCCAATACACTACTTTTTTATAAAGGCTCACAAAAACTTTTATTTACGCCGGATTTACAATTGTAATCCTACTGCATGACGGAATTCACAAGACCATCATATCAGCTTTGAGTGAAGGTCCGACATATCGTTTTGTAATACTACTGATCGGATTATAGTATGCCGGGATTCTGGTGCAGCCAATAGTTTCAACATGTAGAACGTGTATTACTGTATACTGAAACATTGCTGCAGCATAAATTTTCATAATTGGGGTAATTACTGCAGTACAATAGCCCTTTGTTAGCTTTCTACTACTGAATCAGTAACAGTGGCGTGTTTCCGCTTTTTATTCAGCACTTCCTGCCATTCGACGGCTACATAGAGTAGCCACGCAGTTCTGGTGCTGCCAGCAAGGCAACGATTTCGATAGCGCTCTTACCCCTTTGACTACCATTTTATATATATTTTTTCATGAATGTCATATTTTCAAGCACTATATGGACTTCTACTTTTTACTGGTTCAAAATAGCAATGGTAACGACAAACCTTTCTTTTCACATCCGTCATTACTGTGTATAACAAGGATAAATAGAGGCCCGCTTCAAACATATAATACCAGAACACAGCCGCGCTATGCTTCTGCTTTGAAAAGTCTTCCCAGCATAGCTTGTGATCCCAAAACCACGACGTCTGTAACAAAAATTCATAGCTGAGAATTTGAAACTCTGGCTTGTACAAATTGCTAGCAGAATAGTAGACGCAGCTTTATCGGAAATCACGCAGGGAAGGGTGGTAATATGACACGCTGTAACAGTGTGTGTAAAAGTATAGACTGTGTGGGACAATAGACTACTTACTTTCCAAAGCGTTGAAATGCCGAAAACAAATAGAAAGCTGTAGAACATGAACCTCCAGCTGTAAATATGAATTTGGTAGGCTTAAATCGTATGACAGCTGTAGTGATTTACAGTATTGATGACTAGGTTATACTGATCTACACTTTAGCTAAAGATATTTCTTACCACGCTTCGCAAAATTTGCTTTGTACGCTACTTCGGCTCAAATTTCTTTTTCTGCGAAACCACGTATTAACCGTGCGAGGAGACATATCGACCTTTTTAGCCAGGCCTTCGATCTCTTGCTAAAAATAATTTCGTATTATACATATTTCACTGCTGTACCGAAACCTAGACCGTAGTTTTGTTTAGAAGGTGATATCATAAACCCATGTTTGTAACTTTTTAATATCCCTCATTTTCCAATCAAAACACGACTGTTTCTCGTGACTATTCCATGCTTATTCATATGCCTTACAATCGAAGGATTTTTCTTGATGTTTGAGAAGTATTTTTCCAGCCCTGGTATTTGTTTTACCGACTTCCTTCTACTTCCGTCACTCATGCTGTAGCGTTTAGCCAATGGTAGCGCAATGGTTCTAGTTGGTAGAGTTATGAGTTGTAATTTCGAAACGCTATGAAATAATACCGTGACGTGACGAAGAAAACTTACCTTTCGATACAACTTCTTAGCACCACTAAAACTGCAGCTACTAATGGAATATACAGTAAATCCTTGACTTGAACTGGCAAGTCCTTGACTTCCATATCTTTATTTTTTATTCCTTGTATCAGTAACTCACGGAACCACTGCCCGCTTAACCAAGCTGTCATTTTGCGATACCCAGTCGTCGAATCTAATAAATTATCGCGGTTAGGTTACACAGTACTGTAATATCTAAGTCTGTTTCTAGCTTAACTACAGCAGTATATTCACTTCAGGTGATCTTACAATTACCCTAAGACGTCCTTACCTTCCTTTGTTATTTTATACTTCAGTTACAGCGCTCAGTTACTGCATATATTGTCATTCGCATTGAGTGTGCGCAAACTATAATTCCATTTATACATGCCTATCGGAAACGCATTACTTGATGCGGTAATTGTTTCCCTGTGTGAGATAATATTCTACTACGCATGTATGGCACTGCTGAAGTTTTGCCAACACTAGTAGTATTCTATCGATCCCATTGTCAGCAACGGGTGATTATGTATTCACGCTGCTATGCACGTCAAAGGAAAATCTCAAACCAAGCTCACAAGTGTACATTGTACCTACGCAGATGCAACCTTTCCTAAGCCGTTGTTCATACGAAATGTAGGTTGCGATAATCAATCATGGATAGGGTGGCCATTTCTAAACTTTCATCGTGGTAATTACACATTGTATTGTTCCACCATACGTTACGTTAGACAAGCCGGTGAAATTTGCTGTGAATGTTGATGTCGGTTAAACTAACAGTGGTGACATAGATATTTTTGAATGAGTTCTAAATTAGTCGACGGATTGTGATGAACTGAATACTTGGAAAATGAAAATCTCAGATACAGTGTTGAATGTAAATACGTCATAAAAGTCCATAGGAACAAAAAAAATGCTAAAATTTAATGATTCTTTAATCATAAATTATTATTTGAATGGAAAGTTTTTAGCAACTCATTAAAATTAAGTTTAAATTTATTTAGTTTAAATTTATTTGACTCAGATGCGTTAGCAACGTGACGGCAGTTTAGCTGTGTAGTGTAAGAAAATCAGCAGTTGCCTATATTAATAACGCATTAATATTATCTTTTGAACTATTTCAAATATACCTGATGTAATTCATAGATATATTTTCTTCAGACCTCAAAAAGGATGAAAATTCAGATAGCACAGGGTGGAGGACAAAGTGCTCAAAGGACTCTCGGCCTAGTAATAGATAACTGGTTGTAACGTGCTCTAAAACCCTAGGAAATCTGAACGATTTTTTAAAACTTTTCAAAAGTAAAAGTTCACGATCAGGATGTCCAATCAACGTACAGCCAACATTCGAGGAAGATAATACGGAAGAATCTTATAGCTAAGAAGAGTGAAAGAGAAATGGAAAATGAACTCCAATCGCTTGTCGCCAGAGGGTCGATTGTAGCATCCTTATCTAGCAACACACCCCTTGTCGCCGTATAAAGAAGACACAAAACCGAAATACGCTATACAATATTCTACAATGAATAAAGGGCAGCAGATCTGTTACGGGTTATCAAAGCGTGGCTTGACTCTAAAAGCAATAGGAAATTCGGAGACAAGGGAAATCCCAGCCAATCAATCGACTCAATAACACGACATGACAGTCGTGTACAAGGAATAAAGGCCAGATCGATTACGGTTTATCAAAGCGTGGCTTGGCTCCCAGGCCAATTGAAAATTCGATGACAATGGGAACTCATTATTATCTTCTGAATTCTATTCCAACCAATCAATCAGCATGTCTAATAGGATGTGGCAGTTGTGTTCACTATCGCTTCTACACTTCACAAATCAGATATTACATATATCAAGAAGTCTGTTATTAGTTATTATGTCTACTCTTCCGACATATCAACTGCCTGCCTGTCATTTCAGGACATGGGTAAAACGGAGTACTTGTACTATTCTTCTCTAAAATAGTATTCCTCATTTAACTGCCAGGTTCCGTTCAACGACGGAAAATAGTGAGCATGAAAAGTTGCCAAGTATCAGTTTTATATGAATTATAAAGAATTATCAGAATAATGAAATTCGTTGAGGTCTATTGGAAAGATTATCTAACGGCCGTAAGTGTGAGGGACGGTCGTAGTTTAGCAGTCGTTAAGCGAGTTGGTGTTTAAGTGAGTAGTACTTGTAGATATTCTTTATTAGCGTCTGTGAAAATATTCCCTGTATGTCGCTAAAGAGTAGAAAAACTAACGGACTGTGACATATGAAACCGATGAACCGAATCACTAATTCTCCCGAAAGTTGAGAAAGTGGCTGTAACATGCCGGGATCTTGTTATAGTGGCTGTGATATTGCTTTGTAAGTAGTTATTATATCAGTTAGGGATTTCACGATATTGCTGTTCGATTAAGACTGATCAAGGAAGAAGGTTGAGATGTAGCTATCACACCAGCTTCTTCAATTTTATCCAGAATAAGTTCATATTCCGTTATGTAGGAATGGTAAAACAATCGGTGAATATGTTACCCAGACAACTCGCACACGCATAATGGTATCTTTATGTGACGACGTCACAGAAATACAGAAAAATCCGCACTTGGCAAAAAAAGATGAATAAACTTGAGTGAAAAATAAAAGTGATGATATTTTGCAATGAAATTATTGTCTGGCTTTAGTATAGAAAATTACTAATATTAAAATAACGTATTTTCGTTTTCTTTCTCACGATCGTTACAACTAAAAGACTTTTCAGGGTCAAAATTTTTCTTTAGTAATAATGACAGGACTGCTATTATTGTGAATGACTGCCTGCCATGTTGCATAGTTTGACCTAACTGTATTATCATTGTCGATTTCTACAGAGTTCACAATAGTGCATAGATATGGGAGTGTTGCAAGGAATATCTGACTGGATTTGGCAGGATTATTTCTGGTTACCCAAAGGAGTTTCCTTCAGAGATTTAATTGACAAACCAGGATTTGTGTATGCCAAACCGAGGCATCTTTGTTATGTTCCTCTCATTGCTGTTGCTATCAATTGCTTAAGATTTCTGTTTGAAAGGTGAGTACCGTAAAGTTTCGGGTTATAAAAACTGCTTTGACTCCGGTCACAATCTAATGAGTTTCTGTAGTATTTCGATGCAATTTTTGAATGATTATTGATTTGAACCATCTTCTTCTATATCAGTGGTGAAAGTGTGTGTGTGTGTACGTTGGTTTTATGCTATTCAAAACCAAATGGTTAAACTATTTTGAACCAAACTTTTTTCAAAGCGACCCCAACATGTGCAAATAGTTTATTACCGATATGTTGTTCAAAAAAGCAGTCTACTATTATCTACCATCAAACATTTTGCGATTAAAAATATACATGTATATTGAAAATAACTTGGTTGCAAGTCAACCATTTTGATTCCAGGAATATCCATGCTATTATCTCAGAAGCAAATGTGACTCTCGAATCTTATGAATACACATCAAAATCCATTTCTAGCTCATTTATAATATTAGCAATCAACATACTCATAAAGTTTGATCATTCCGAAGTAACTATCAGTTTTATGGTACTTATAGAGGCAATTAAAAGCATCAGCTTGTATGTTTAAGATCATGCCGTGCAAGCAAGATTCTCTTTAAGCTACGGAAGTGCCCACTCATGAGATTTTATCCCTTTCACTACCTGTATTTTGTTTTGTAATTAATTTCGAAAGACAACATGACTAGTGTAATATTCCTGGAGGGAATGTTAAAGTTGTTTGCTGTTTTAAATCAAGTGTGGCCAATCAATGGTGTGTTGTACCCCAGCAAAATAATACAAATGTAAGCTTACACAGAAGTATTTGAAAAATTCTTTATAACAGTATTTATATCTTGTAAAAATGCGAAATATATCTAAATTAACATATTTTCACTAGAATTGAATGACGGTAAAATGTTCATGTGTGGAAAAATTGGTTGACCATCCCTGTTTCAAATGTTTTCTATATGTGTATAATATCATGAGACAATCAGAATGTTATTTTTAAACTTCGTATGTTGAATTTCATAATGATAATGTGATAATGTTTGCTGAATGTGCGATCTGTGGTAGACATAGTCAATAAAACGTAACGTGTTTGAACATTAACGGCTATGCTTATACAGGATGATAGCGTTACCACTCGCAACACGGATCGGTTTAACGGACGGCAAGGAGAGGAAACGTCCAGAGATAAACAATAAACTCGATAAATATTTCAAGGAAAAGTCAAAACATCCTTCAATGGTAATATTTGGGATTGTAGTTTTCAGAACGGTCCATGAATAATTTACATCTGGCAATTGCATATCAGGTATCACACCTGAGCAGGCTGAAAATGGGTTTTAAATATTCATAGCTGTCTTTTGCAATTCATCAGTCTGTGAATCTAATTTGCATGGTTATAGGGTGTTTGTCAAATGGGAGGCTTACCATAAATGTACGATACAAAATTCCGTAGCCTCGGGATTTGAATATAGGATTATTGAGGGGTATCGAATTTATTGATTCGCTTTAATAAATAAAGGTATGTTATAAAATAACATGCTTTCATTTCTTTCACTTTGATAATTGGTGTCGTCAGTAGTGCTGCAGTTGTGTAAATTATGATACTAGAATACTATATACGATTAAACGCTTCGCTTAAACTTCTTTAATATATAATTTTTGAAAGTCGAACGGTATAGCCTTTAATAATAATTTCATGTTATGTGCTTTTATTTAATATCGAAATTATTTAATTTACAATCGGACGAGTCGGAGTCGGTGGTATTATAAATTGAGCGGGGAGTCGAATGTTTTGTCTAAAACATCGTAGGCCTGCTTCTGCTATTTATTTATTCAGTATTCATAAAACGGATCATTATGCAACGAATTCAAAAATGTTAATTATAAATATTGCTAATCAATTATTAAATAATAATTATTTCAGCCAGTTATCTATTTTGTAGTGTACATCCTACTGATACGCTATCTTGGCAATGTTTACGCATACCTTCTTGCATCGCAAGCTGTTTTGAAGAATTGTTCAAAGTTCAACTGTATTGTTTTCAGAAAGAAACAGAGGGCCTAGCAAAACAGCTCGATTGGTCAACGACGGCGGTCGAAAGGTGGTTCCGAAGAATGAGAAATATGAACAGACCGAGTATGCGGAAAAAGTTTTGCGAAGCAAGGTAAAGTATGCTACGCCTATTTCACGTACAAGTTTCCTGATGATATAGATTCCTTACAAATTCTGTCATCCTTAATACTGCTGTGTTGCAAGCAAGTGTTATTGATTGACTAGCCGGCTTTGCCTGGGTAAAACTTCAACGGCAGAGCTCTTATAGGTATACAGCCAGATTCGTATTTTGGCCACTAGGGGTGTCAAAGCGTTTTTTCATTTTAACCCGCGGGAATATCTCCTAACATTCGGTGGGCAAGTGTATTCTAGCTATATGTTGTACTGTATAACGCTGAACCCAGGGAGGAGTTACTATTCGAAATGGGGAGGAATAATAATAAATAATGATGACAAAGAATTACTCTTGTCTCGCATATTGCCTGTCTTGCTTTCTTACGAGAGCGATGCCGCTACAATGCACACAGCTATTCATACCTTCACATAAATTCTAGTTCCAGAAACGATATATCAAAAATTACAGCTATTCGTTATGCCTCGTCTCTCGTTATCTCAGGACTGTTCATACCTCCACTCTACCACATTACATATGTATTAACCATTCATGTCCACCACTTAGAACTACAGCTTAACTTCCTGAAGGAAATGTTAACATAAAACGCCCCCCTCCACTGAT
>QXVX01007356.1:0-17333 GCA_013436065.1 Halocynthia aurantium
ACAATCGACATTTATAAATGAACTTCTAATGGTCCAATCACGCTGGAATTAGCACATATGAGACGTAAAACATAAACAAACGTTCCCTAGAAAAATTTAGTTGATCTAATTAACCCCGAAAAGCATTAGATGAAGTTGAAATTTCTAACCGCTAGATGTCGCTATTGGATCATATATAACCGTTAAGTGAAGTAAAAACTTCCAACCGCTAGATGGAAAAGTACAATCGACATTTATAAATGAACNAAATGAGCTTCTAATGGTCCAATCACGCTGGAATTAGCACATATGAGACGTAAAACATAAACTAACATTTCCCAGAAATATTGGATTGATTGATTCAGGTTAACCCTGGAAAATCTATTCCGAAACTCATTACGTGAAGCATTAGATGAAGTTGAAATTTCCAACCGCTAGATGTCGCTGTGGGATGATATGTAACGGTTAAGTGAAGTAAAAACTTCCAACCGCTAGATGGCAAAGTACAATCGACATTTTCAAATGAACTTCTAATAGTCCAATCACGCTGGAATTAGCACATATGAGACGTAAGACATAAACCAACATTTCCCAGAAATATTGGATCGATTGATTCAGGTTAACACTGGAAAAATCTATTCCGAAACTCATTACGTGAAGCCTTAGATGAAGTTGAAATTTCCAACCGCTAGATGTCGCTGCTGGATCATGTATAACCTTTATGTGAAGTAAAAACTTCCATCCGCTAGATGGCAAAGTACAATCAACGCTTATAAATGACTTCCAGTGATCCAATCACGTTAAAATTAGCACATATGAGACGTAAAACATTAACAAACATTCCCTGGAAAAATTGGATCGATTAATCAAGGTTAACCCCGAAAGAATCCATTTCGAAACTCGAATACCTATTACAGGTCGGCCGTAACGAGTGACTCCGTGTTCAGCAACCCTTTATAACTCAACGACCAATTTTTCAGGGAATGTTGGTTTATGTATTACGTCTCATATGTGCTAATTTTAGCATGATTGGTTCATTAGAAGTTCATTCATAAGCGTTTTAAGGTTAGTAACCCGTGGCCGATCCATTCTAACTTCAATAACCGGCAGTTAGAAACTCCGGCGGTCCTCGACATGAGGAACAAAGTGTAGGTACTAAATAACTTTTCCGAGTGTTTTGATCTGTTGATTTATAAAGATAGAGAAAGGAATATTCAGAATAAATCTGTCAGAATCCTACAGTAAAAATGGCGGACACGTGGGGAGAAGAAAACTGGGCAGAAGCTGCGAACGATCAAGAACAGCTTTCCTCCGCTGTCGATAATATATCAATAACCATAAAAAATGAAGCAGCTAACAAAGGTACGGAAAATATGTTTCAGGAGTTATTTGAATTGAATGAAATATTTATGTTATATCGAAACAAAAATATCATTTTTCAATAGATGATGCTAAGAAAATTGAATCAGGTGATAGCAGCGATCCTGATGGAGAAAATATACTCACGAAAGAACAGAATTCCTACATGAAAAAATTACTTCGTGATAAACTTGTCCAAACGTCTCAGAAACTTGAAGTTCAGCAGAGAGATCCAAACTCTCCTCTTTATTCAGTAAAATCGTTTGAGCAACTAGATTTGAGGAAAGAATTGTTGGAAGGCGTATATGAAATGGGATTCAACAGGTAACCTTTTTAATACAGTCTTTTCTTGATAACAATCACAGGCTGACAACATGGAAGGAATATATAAGATAATAACAAGTTTTCGGACCGATTGATATTGATAACAATACCCGTTTATTTCTCAAATTTCATATTTATGTCAGTTGGAACTTAACAATCTGTTTTTGAATGCTAGGCCCTCAAAAATCCAAGAGACAGCACTTCCTTTGTTGCTTACCAGTCCACCAGAAAATATGATCGCCCAATCTCAATCTGGTACAGGAAAAACTGCTGCATTTGTACTCGCAATGCTAAGTCGTATTGACTTGAATAAGGGTGAGGCTTTGTCACTTTGTCACTATCTCACTATTTTTTATGCTTTTAGTCTAACTTCTACACTGGCATATACATTATCTTAGAAGCACCTGTTATAATCACAATTTGAACCTGGTTTACTTCAGCCTATGTCTTCAATATGTAATCTTATTTGTAGTTCAATTATTTCTACATGTATATTGAGCATGTTTATACAATGCAGCATACCCCCAGTGTCTTTGCCTATCACCAACATATGAACTGGCACTGCAGACCGGGAAGGTTGTTGAACTAATGGGGAAGAAATTGAAGGAGCTAGGTGTTGCTTATGCTGTGAGAAAAAATAGAGGTAAGAAATCTTGATATTGATAATTCACCTTCTTTACTTAAATATTTTACATATTCCTGGTGTTAGAGCTTTCACTAATACAACAGCTGTGCCTTTTATTGTCAGTTGTCCATCAACTGTTTTTATGTCTTCACTGTGCAGTGTTTTATCATGACCAAATTGTTAGTTTTCTTACTTTTATCATTATTTTAACCATTTACATACTTTCCTATTTGCCTCTTGTACCGGTAGCTTTTTTAAATGTCCCAGTTGCTAATGGACTCCCTTATTTATTCATCAGTTAGCAGAGGGGAAAGAATCACATCACACATCATTATCGGCACTCCAGGAACATTGCAAGATTGGATGCGAACTAAGGTATAACAGTATAACCTATTATGTATGAGTGTCTGGTTTATTTAGCTTTACTCATCAGAAAATTTATTACAGTTTCTCTGACTTGTCAATGTTTGTTTGTCAAACTAGTAAATCCAGCGTAAACTTTATAGTATTGGACACTTATAAACTATTGTTTTTCAGGCATTTGACATCACTAAAATCGAAGTGTTTGTCTTGGATGAAGCAGATGTAATGATGGCAACACAAGGATTCCAAGATCAATCGATAAGAATACACAGGTATGGAACACTTTTCTCTATAACATATATATAGATAGGTTATTTTTCTATTTACTTTACCACTTTAGGAAGTTACTATCTTTGGTACATGCCTGTTCCAATTGCTGCAGATATATTATTGTACTATTGTGTTTTTTTTTTGATCAGGAGATATTTTAACTTGCTATTCTATTTGAGATTCTCACAAGAATTTTATGTGTTTAGAAATCTTTCCAAAGATTGTCAGTTGCTGCTTTTCAGCGCTACCTACGATGATGATGTGATGTCATTCGCTAGAAAAATTGTTTCGGAACCAAATATCATCCAGGTGTGTGTTAGATGTATTTCTATATATTTTAGTATTGTTAAATATTCTATATTTTTTATTCGGTATTGTAGATATTTCTATATTTAATATACACCAGTCTGATTCTGCTGCCGTACTTGAACAATTGCAGGTGCTTGGTAAGCAGTTTTCTAACGATCATTTGTTTTTAGTTAAGAAGAGAAGAGCAAACTCTTGAAAACATTAAGCAGTATTATGTTATATGCAGCAGCAAAGAAAAGAAAGCTGAGGCTTTATCAAACATCTACAGCATATTATCAGTTGGGCAGGTTCGACATTACTTCTTTCCTATTTCGCATGCTCTCACTGCTACTGTGTTTCCATTAACTGTTGTTCTGCTTTTCCCAATGTTGGTGAATCTTTATTTTTTGTACCGTATTTACTGTGCAGTTACAGTGTACAGTGCACTGTATTTACTATGCATAAAACATATATTATATTCCCAAAAAATATTTTCATCATCATCACATACTCATTTAGGCAATCATCTTCTGCGCAACGAGACGGAATGCTAAATGGCTTGCTCAGAAAATGTGTTCAGATGGATTCGTAGTGGCTCTCCTAAGTGGAGAACTGGATGTGGAGCAGCGGGCTTCTATCTTGCGGAGATTCAAAGATGCAAAGGAAAGAGTGTTAGTCACAACTAACGTTTGTTCAAGGGGAATTGATATTGAACAAGTAAGTTGATTCTTTTCAAAGTAATTATATATTGTTCGAAATGCCTAACTTTTTTATTCCACATATTTATGTTACATTGTATCTTTTAGCTGTTTTTTCTTTCAATTTGCCTCGAAGGTGTGCGGAGTGATAGCACAAAATGATGTAGATTTTATTTTTTTCTACTTTTATCTATGGCAATTCCACTTTCTAGGTTACTTTAGTGGTTAATTACGACCTTCCAGTCGACCTCGACCACAAGGCTGATTGCGAGACATACCTCCATCGCATCGGCCGCACCGGACGTTTTGGAAAATCTGGGATCGCAATCAATTTTGTAAACAGCGAAAACGACATGCACGTTCTAACACAGATTCAAGATCATTTCCGTAACTATAAAACATGTTTATTCTATTCTATTTCTATTCACAGTAAACATGTTTGAGTGTTTTCCAGGCATCAAAATTCATAGTCTTGATACAGAAGACTTCAAGGATATGGAAAGTAAAATTGGAGAAGGCTGAATTAAACTCAAAAATGCAATGAGATGTGAAGTCATCACTTCTTAACATTCGACTTTTCTCAACCTGGATTCAGAATAGTTCAGATTTATATTTTTCACTTTGCTCATGTCATGCTGAAACAGCTTCTTGGATTGTGTGGATACCGGAAATCTTACAAATGTGTCGACAGCATGTCCTACAACACATATCTTCTTAAGAGGATCAAAATCTTCTTCAATCTTTGACTACCATGTTCTTTGATACTTCTCTTATAACTTCTTTGGATCTGGATTTGCTTTGGCTTAATCTTTGGCATTTTAACCACCTGAAGTTTACTGGTTTGGCTATAGATGTTTGCTGTTCCTGGATCAGTAGAATAGCCCACACGGCTCTCTCCATACCTACTTCTTTCAGTGGAGTAGTGAGTTCTAAGCATCTTGCATGCTTGTTTCTGCCATGTAGTTGTTACCTTAAAACCGAGTGTAATCTTATCTTTGGATTTTGTTCCTTTTTGTTAACTTTTATTCTTATACGGTAAATAAAACTTCGTTGGATGAGGTTTGTAACAATCCCTGAGATCTCGGGTTTCAGACCTATGCATTCGTCTACTGAGGCGGATAGAATTTTGTATACAGGGAGTGAAGTGTCTGTCTGTAGGTTTTGCCGGTATTAGCGGCCGTGTGCGTACTCTGATCCGATAATCGTCGTCATAGGACTAGCGATAAAGAATGGTCCGAGTTTTTACGGTGTTTATCAAATTCAGTAGCTCGCCTAGCCTATGGCGTCAAATAGTCTGACAACCGTCCTAACGATTTTCCACTCTGTGCGAGATTTGAACTCCCTGAAATGGGTAACCTTGTCTGTTGCTTTTTAACATATTTACTTACACTTTGTCGACATAAAAGCTTTGTTTTCTGTCAAATGAAGTAAGGTTTATTTTTTCAACGGTTATAACAATCTTTTATAAATACCAAAATATGGTAATCTATACATAGAAATCTGGATTTTAAAAAATCGTAATAAAAGCAGCATACAGTGATTATTCGTGGAGTAAAAGTGTAAGAGCGTTCACAGCTATCTCATTATTATAGAAAATTATGTACAGTACTGTACAAGCTGTCCTCGACTTACGAGGTTTCGCTGAGCGTAAAGTCGTGGAGGATCTTGAAAGGGAGATTAAGTGAAACGACGTTAAATGGAATCAAATTTACCTGGCATGCGTTAATCTTAACGGGGATAAATCATGGAAAATATTTTACAAGACAATAACAACCAGATTTTGGTATAATAAGTGCTCACTTTGCTTACTTGCATTGTAAAATTTGAATTAAATATTTTTTTCAATATATAACAATGCGATTACGTCATCGAGATAGGCGATACTGCACTACGAACTTGCACAATGTAGATTTCTCAATCGTAGATTGCTATGTAGAAATACCGTTGACTTCTGATCATTTTGAGAAAACGAAATAGATTAAGAAAATTTTGGAGAAATAAATGCTTAAAATTAAGCAATGTGGGTTGAAGTTGAAAACTTTATCTTCCTTCCAACGCCTCGATTCGTGGTATACAGCTTTCCCAGGATATCTATTAAGTCCTTTCAAACTGAGTGAAGGTTGTTCCCTCTGTTTTTTTCCTGTTTCGTGAAATTGGTCACAATTCTGCAAGCAGGAAAACTAATTAGAATCAACCCTTTAATTTAATCACTATAATACGAGTGGTTGGAAAATATTCCTGACATACTCTTCCAAAAATTTATTTTTCTCTTCTCGCTCACGAAGCCTATACATTTCTTGTTGCTGTGGCGCTACGAATTCCTTTAGGTCCAATGCTTCTTTTACCTTTTTTAAAATCTCGTATTTTTCACGTCCTCGAATCTAGAACGAAGGGAAATTCACTCGGTAATGATCTTATCTCGTCCCGGAACAAGAGTAAACTCATGTTTGTTTATATGTACAATACCTTGAGAATAAATTCATCGCCTTCGATGGTCGAGTTAGCCTTATGCTTTCTGTTATTCATGGGATTTGTCGACGATGTCGTAATAGAATCTGTAGAAAAAAATTGGGTAGAATTAATTTTCTTCTAGTACATTGGAGTAAAGATGTAGATTCTTCTGGTAGCCCAGGTTAAAAGTGAAAATGGTCAAAGGTCATTTATGCTGTACTTACTCACGCTAATATCATAGCCACATATATCCCAGCATCCTTGCTAGTATATGTGTAGTAATGGGCTTACCTAATTTTCTCACTTTTCCTGGGAGGGAGTAGGCAACGTTTTGTTGCATACTTCGTTTTTCCTCTTGCGCTCTGTCTCGACCAGGACAAGAACAGATTCGAATTTCGACCGCACGTCTGCCGAGCACGTTATTTCTAGGAACCCAAACATCAGATTGTAAAGTATTTGTGGTAGTTGTAGTAATAAATAGCAATTTATTGACATTGAATAAGAAGGCTCATTGATTTCTCTAAACACGCACGCTGCATGAATCGGATCAAGTCCCTGGATGATGATATTTATCATCTTTGCCTCTACAGTATAATCATCTAATCAGTTGATATATTCTCCACGCTTTTATATTAGGACATCATTACATACAAATTGACGTCGCTGTGGTTCTGATTATCTTCATTACAAAGTAATAATAGGTTTGAAATGTTGTTTCGGACAGAAAATATAATTGGTTAACGTAGAAGGAAATAGGCTCTTTAGATACCTCTCATGTTGAATCGACTAGCACTAATATTACTCAAGCCGTTTTAAGTGTGAAGAATGTAGCGAGTTTTTTATAAACAAGTGCAGATATATAATGTTCAGTTCTATAGTTCTATAGTAATACCGCTCCAAAGGCATTCTATTGTATCTTAATTCCATACATACATTTTGATCAACAACTGTTGTTTGTAGTTTACTAGTGTGTTTGTTTTGGTAACCTAGTTGTAACTATTTTACCGTTCACATATTAATCTATTTGAAAATATATTTATGCAGTATATTATATTTGCTACAAATGTATTCCGTCCGTATCAGGCGTAACTACCAACATTACCGGAGCCCCGGCAAGTTCTCGTGTACTTCTGTTCATAGCGGAATACTACTCTGTGCTGAAACCGGTAAGTGCCGCATGTTTCTTCCATAAACGTAATATTGTAATTGATGGCCAGCGAAACTTTGCGCATGCTTCAGGCAATTGATTTCAGTGTTTTGTATTTAAACGTGAAACTTTGTGCGCTAAAGGCAAAGGCTGCGCGGTATCGTGTATACTTCTAGTTAAACACTAGTAACTCACTCCATGTCTTCCAAAGAGAAGCTGATCATCAATGGTCGTCTATTTATGCCGCCTACGCAGCTTGACAAACACATGAACTTAAACAAAATAGTGCTGAAAGCCGCTCCGACCTATTGAAAAAAATATCGATCCATAATATTTACATTACGTTGTACGAACATTACATTTACGAAGCATACCTGTGGATTTTCATAAGTTACTGAGACACTCTCTCTCCCGTCCATACCATAGTTATATTGCACGTTAAGATGTTCGTTAGGCATTTCTGCGCGTATGAGGTGGTTCACTGGGATGTGACTTGGGGTCGCTGATGTTGGAAATAAATTTAACAATTAAAAGTACTGAATTTCACTATTCCTGCATTCCATTGATAGTTTGATTTGGTTGATTTCTCCCCAGTGGGATGTGTACATATTTAATGAATAATTAGAACGTTTGAACCCCATTGCTGACGTCTCCATGTGAGATGCAATCCCATTTTATCGTGTTGTCAAATTTCGCCGTGAATTAAATAGATCATGGTTGTCATAGTTGTCAAATGTCGTACATCCATACAAGAAAGAATTTATTGATACACTATTGTGTTTTAATTACCGTTATCAGTTATTTTGTGGTTGGGACATCTCGTTACTATATCCGCTACGTGTTCTGGCCTTTTGAAAACCGGCGTTGCGCGAATGACACAGCCTTGTGGCGGAATCACAGAACATTTGAATTGAATGGGGCACGTTACATTCATTTTCACAAAAAGTTTGTTCAGAGATGAAGAATACTGAAAGTAAATGGAACAAAAGTATAATTTAGTCTTTCGTTAGCAACATGGTTTCACTACTTTTAAGTACTCACCGTATATTGGGCACTTTTCGGAGCGGAAGTTGTTTTTTCGCCAAAGTTAATTTGGAATCCGTAATCACCTGGATATTCGTCGCTAATTGATTATTATATTAATATAATTAAATATTTATCAACAACATTCATGCCTGAATAGCTATTAAATTGTATTTATAACGTTATCTTGGTGTCCGGGTACCCCAGAAACATTAATAACGAGTTTCATGCGTGTGGTGTAATCTCATCTTGAAGGTTTGAGTTGAGAATTACGGGCAGAATGCCTGGTGTTAAGATAGCTCTTGTTCATAACTAACAGAAGGTTACTTAAATTACTCCCAAGTGTCTTTCAATCACATTGGAGTTGTGACCATTATTTTATCACTGAACCACTTACTTAGAAGGAATAGATGACTTTCTAGATTGATACTGGAACGTTGGATTAGGTGTGTATGGACTTTGACTTGCCACAGCTATATCACCGGTGTTTGGACTGTTCGTTTGGATGTAGTCAACTCTGTTTGAAGTTTGTTGTATGTGATGATGTATCGAACTTGAAGTTATGGAGTTGTGCATCGTATTGTACGGCATTATCTCCGTTCTGGTATTCTCGTTCGGATACGTCGACTGTAATAGAGTAAACGAGTAATACAGGCTAAAGCAGTACCGCTAAGTAGTAACTGCTGGTTAGAGAGAGTAATGTAGGTGGCGCACGAGAGCAGTCTGGGTGTTTAAACTTTAAATTGTTTGCTCAACTACTCCACTCTGTCGGAATATACTAATATATATTTAAGGTACAGTGACTTCAATGCACTGCTATATACAACAAATGCAACAGTTAACATTATCCGTATCTGATTTTCTAGTTATGGCACATATGAATGATCATAAGTGATATAATTTGCAACTTACCCTCACGTTGGCATGCATAACTTTTAACGAAGTACAAAAATTACGATCCTAAATACTGAATAGCCTCGGATATATTCACTACGATTCGAATAGAATACACCAATTATGCTCGCGAAAACTGTAAAATAATGTCTGCTCTCTACGTGCCAAGCTATTGTAGTTGATCGTCGTTCTTTCTGAATTCTACTAAATCATTTCGCCGATGTAACACGTCTGCTTCGAGCAACTCCGTAGGAGAGAAACCGTTAGGATTTATTTATTGAGTTCTCGACAAATAAAAGAGAACAAAGAACTTTTCAACCGTAATGCGAAAAGAGTTTGTGAGAATATTCCTAAGTTGTAGAGCTCCACAGATACAAAATAAACATGGGAAAATGGTTGACTTTACGGCACAACTCTTACTAGAAAGGCAAGTCTGAACTAGCTGTCTAACCTTACGTTGCGTATTTCGATCTATATGCATCATGTTATGGGTATTTAAGGATATCTGTCGTTTTGAAGTAGTTCGACTTCACTCTTTGACGCATGCCGTGGTGTGTGGTTCCGTGTTGCGAAATATACTATGTTCTACATCATTTTGAATCTACGGTGCAGCCAATATTAAATTTCAATATTAGACACTACATTATTCCCTGAATGGCTCAATGAAAGTTCAATTTGTTCCTGAACATCTCGACTGAAGTTAAAAAACATACCGAACCCCAAGGGAACACAACCCACGTCATTAATACCCGTTTACAGTATTACAAGTTGTGGTCATGGCAACGAAGGCAAAATTAATTACACTTTGCAATTCTGTACTCGAGCCACAGTTTCTTGTAACTCGACTATGACTCGACTTGATTTGTGACTCGATAACAACTTATCATCGCATGGCAGTGTGTTGAGCAGTGAGCCTTGATTGTATGAGTATATGACACAGCAATTAGTAACTCTGAGCATTTCAAAGTAAACTGAAACAAACAAAACACTGCGCAATGTATCGATGGAATGTGTGCACTGTAAACAAATAGAGCTGATAAGCCCGGTTCTTTGGGACCATAAGTCGTACTCGATTAACTATAAATCTCTCCTGTGTTGGAGTAGTTGAAATAGAATTACGATACGTGGCAGTTATAGTAAGATTTTATCAAATTATGCTGGAACTTCATTAAAGTTTGACAAGGAATGTTTACTTGTACCTCCATAAATAACTCCCCAAAATACTTCGAAATGTTTTTCATGCTATCTTTCAACTTATAATATGACTTCTAGGAACTCGACAGTATGTTTACCCAAATCAGTGGACTATTTTGCATGAATTTTCAATGAGGGGACTCTCCCACTGGTAGAGACTGAAGAATATTGATATTGCAGAGAGAGTGTATTTGTGAAAATTGATTACAAAAATAATGGCGCCTGTATTTCCTACTTTGCCGGAGCCCATTACTATCTCTGCACAACCCTGCGCTTATCGAATCTTCAGTCGTTAAACTCAAACGCTCGTAAAATATGTATTTATATGAGATTGACATTCGTAAAACCAATTGATTACATAAATAAATCAGTACAGAAACATTCTATTAAAAAGGGATTGAAATATCACAGAACAAAAACGAAAACGAAATAATAATAGTAAACTTTTCGGATTATATAGTAACCCAAATGTAAAGTAAAGGAACTCTCTGTAACCATATTCTTAGCCGTATCTTGCCCCGGAAATCATCGGGGATTTTGGCGATATCGAGCTCTACGAATAGGTTCTTACAAATAACGCACGGAAACGTAAAAAATATGTTTTCTTCTTAATAAGAACAGTCCGTTTGTTGCATAGCTCCATTAAATATCTAAAAGATATATATCGCCGTACGAATTTTTCGATTGTCAAGTTTTTTTGTCGTTTTCGCCATGAAAAGGACCATCCTTACTGTCTTGTTGAAACCTTGGCATTGTTCAACTGTAGTACGTTCCCTGCAAAGAAATTCCTGGTCCTGGTGTTCCGCTAGAGGACGACGGGGAGTTATGTGCTCGTATAACCGGTGCAAAAGCACTTTTCTGTTTCACTGCCGATATCATATTCGCAGGCGAAAAGCTGAATATTCCGGGAGTAGGTCCGGCTGCTGGCAGTCCATTCATTGCCGAGTTGGGTGATGGTGGTAACACTAGTGAATAAATATCGATATTGATAGGAATAGTGGGATTAACATAGTGGAAAGAATAACGAATGCTATGGGCTCCATGCTTTCTGGGGCCTCGCCGTTTTACCTCTACGTTTAATAAACTGAAATATGTCGCAGAATGTGTAGTTGTAGAATGCTCATAACCAATCATCACAATGCGGGTAAGCCCGTTTGTTTAGTTGGAAAAACAATAACGGACATCTACCTTCATTGTGGGGAACGGATATGAATTTGTTTCCCTATTTTCCTCTGCATTTTCCTGTAATTTTTCCAGAATTCTAGAAAGAAATATTCTACTTACGCCCTGTATTGCAAAACATATTGGATGCCGTGTTTGTCATATTAGTGAAAGTCGGTGGGCAAGAATAAGCATTCATAGTTGTGCCGTAATGAGAGACATTTGTTACAGCTCCTATCGATGTCAAACCCGGATTCAAAACGTTGTGTGTGGTCGATTGTGGGGAGTATCCCGTTTTTGGGGACACACTGTTTCCTCTGGAGTATCCTGTATACAAATGACAAATGAATTAGTTATCGCGGAATTGCTGCTTCCAAATCTAAAGTTTTTTATATCGGAGACCGTAAAAAGATAATCAGATTCCAACTCAATAATTCTTTATTCGTTATTTGTTATAAGGCTGTTGACTTAGTCATTGAGTCTCACCTTGTTTATTAGATTGTCTGAGCTTAGGCTTATAGCCTCTTGTGATTACACATCGACAATTGTGAAGCAATCGATCATAAACCAATTAATAAGAAGTTTGGTAACCCCTCCCCTGTCTTATGGAATTTGTGAACAGTTGTTGTTGCTCTCAGTAATGAGATGCATATAGCCAACTGACTTAGGCCCCTATTTTTACCGGAGTCGCTACCGTTGACGGAGTCCAGTCTGTCCGGTGTGGAGATAGAATATTGATTGTGTACTGGTACGGATGTGTGGTATCCGCTTGCTGCAGCCATAGCACTGGTTGAACCGTTGTAGCTACCTTGTAGCGGAGCGGACGGCGCTGGTGTCACTTGATTGTAAGGTCGTGACATAAAGGCTTCCATT
Source organism: Halocynthia aurantium (assembly GCA_013436065.1). NCBI lineage: Eukaryota > Metazoa > Chordata > Ascidiacea > Stolidobranchia > Pyuridae > Halocynthia > Halocynthia aurantium. Next base: position 12,650 of record QXVX01007356.1, read on the forward strand.
ACGTCGGCAGCTCGCTTCAGTACTATTTCCTAATAAACATATACATTAGTTACATCTGTTATACATTGTAATTCTAAGTTCAATAAGTGAGATTCGTAACAACTGCTCAGTAAACAAGTAGTGCGAATTTGTATTGTAATATACGAAAATCTTATTAAAATCGTACCTTGGGTAACCTTTCTGGGTCACCGGGATGTCTTGGTATGCATTTCAGAAGCCTTTGGAATCCGTAGTCTATAGTCGGTTCGTTGAGAGCTATAAAATATATCAATCGTTGATTATTTTCTGCATTACAAGTCAACAACACATGTTATAAGCTTGTTTCAAAGTAATTGGTATTCTCTTACCTGTGTATACGAATCTGCCGGGTGTTCCTTTACAGAATTGCTTGTTCTTGTACGACAATGTCACTTCCACCACTCCGGGTAAATGACGCGGTGGTGTTTGAACACGGATAGCGTGTTGAGTGATTAGCTGTAAACAATGTACAACAAATTTTCTTATTCTGTCCAGAATATCTTAGAGAACGTAAAATATATTTATACAGGTTATTTCATAATATTAAACGCGTCATGTGTCAGATGTGCAAAGCAGCTAATATCAGTAGACTCATAGTACCATATTCCAATAATAGGCAAAAACATATTCAGTAAGAGTCAGAGTAACCTTTTAATTTACTGCCCCTTCAGTAAATCAGGCCTAACCCGTCTTCGGCAAGAAACATACATGTGAAAAAGTGTACTCATGATTTGACATAAGCCTATCATGCATGTTAAAGTAATTTTAAAAACATGTTTTGCTAAAGTGAAAATTAGCGAATATTATTGTAAACTAATTAACATGAAAATTTCATTACCTCACTCCATACTATCATGGAACCAAAGACCACCTGAATGCCATCAAAAAAATTGTCGCCCACTATGATAACAGTTGCGCCGCCTGTCGTCCAGCCCTCGCTTGGGCTCATCGCTTTAATAGATGGTGTAGCTGAATGGAAGGGAGACAATTAATATTAAACTTTTGAAATTAATACTGCAGTATTGTTGAATACTAAGGAGACTTTTCTCCGCACTACTAAAATTGTTTACTAGAACGATTGCTCTTATGAATCACGCAGATTGAAATATATTAAAATCCTCTTATTCCCCAGAGATCCTAGTCTAGGCAGGATCTCGATTCAATCCAACGTCTATAGTACGGTTCTTGTAACTTACACTCACAGCAGTTGTTCACGCTAAATGACAGCGACAGGTGATACCAGTAAGAAGACGAAGAGTGTAAAAAGTTAAGTGCTTTGCGTTGTGTAGGATATGTAGAAAAAATATTGAAAAACCTCAAGTATTATTAAATATAAAATATTCGGTCGGATCTGATTCAACTTTCTACGTCTCTTTGGGAATACTGTTTTGATAGAGGATCAATTTCCTTTTCATCAAACGATAACAGTGTATAGTGTTTTTGAAAACTATATAGGTATTCGATTAACTGTTAGTTTCTCGCAAATCCCATGTGGTGTAATATATCGGTGGGCTACTAAACGATTGACCTCGATGAGAAGTTTTACCGTTACAAGACTTCGAACATAATAGCTTTTTTAAGATAAATATCCGACGTGGGAAAGAGATAGAGATGTCACCGAGGGATTTTAAAATATTTTCACAAGTCGCCAGGGATCAATGAAATGTGGGCAACGCTCCAGCGAAATAAACATTTATTGATTCTTCAGCGTCTGTCTGTTCAGGATGAGAATTTCAGTTGCGAACTATTACGGAGAATGTTTCATGTAGTAATTTTGTTTGGAATATAGCAAATGATAGTTCACTGACATGGCAATAATTTAATTTAATAAATTTCGCGGTAGTGGATGTTTTGAGCCTGCGTGCATGGGAGGCAGCCATTTTGTTTTTAGTAATTTCGAGGCGAGTGAACGTTGATGTCTAAAACGGATTGATAGGAGATTCTGGAAATCCGAATCATTCAATTGAATAATATTTGCTTTTCATTTATTTGCCGTATTCTTATTCAGTAATTATGATTTTGAGCCTAACTCGTGGTTATCATGGTTGTTGAGAAGCACGTGATAAAGACATGGTTGTTTTTCTTTTGTAATTGACGGTTCCATTATATGTGTGTAATACAGTGACCATTGATCGTAGACAATGCTTAACATTGAGCTGAATCTTTGTGGTATAGCATAGCACATTATAAACTGCGTGTCATTTTCGCTAACAGAAGACCGCGACCATATTTTTATTACGAGGAAATGAATTTTATAAGATGATGTTGTCTACTACCTTCAGCCGGTTCAATCCTTTTAGCTCTCCTCCCATGTTTTGAATTGTTGTGAACAAACATGTTGTCAGAAACCGCAAGCACATGACCATCAACTTGAACAGTCGTACAGACAACGACCTATATTCGAAAAAAAAAATCTACATTTACGAAAGGATTCCCTGAATGCATGCAAATTATTATATTTAATTCGTAAATTCAGAGTCTGCGAATTAAAAAAATGGCGATATAACCCCTCTGAAGCAAACGATCACTTCCTTCCGTGATTCTTATTGCGTAGTTATGTGCGCCTCCGCTCTAGCAATGATGAAAAAATAAATTAAATATAATGTACCTGAAATCTTCTCATATCCCTCGGATTTCCAGCGTTCTTCAAACAATTCTGATTGCATTTCAAAAAGAATTTCAGAAAATACCTGCAAGATCAAAGCAAGCAAAGCGTAAAACTTATTGCATTACGTTATTAGGCAAAGAGCAATTCCTGTGTAACTTATGCATACATCAAACTAATTATGCAAGTAATTTCGTTTGCCGAAATCATATGTCGCGCACCATTTCTCCACGCAATCCGATTACATTGGCCATTGTGATTTTCTAATAAACGACTAGTTCAAATAGAGAAAGAAAAAAAATGTGAATTCTGGTAGCGGCCGACTGTTTAATAAGAAAATATAGAATAGAACATTATGATGGGTACGTCGTCATTTATGTTGGGCTGCTCTCATGTTTGATTACATTTTGTAATTTTCATTAATAATTCATTGCGTCAAGGGAGCTCATTACTGTTCAGAAACCATGACAAAATGACGTGATTCATCCACGTTCACTTTAGTGCATGCATTTTTAGTGAAATCTGACCATATGGTAATCTGTGTTTTTGTACGCATATGGCTATAGCTACTGGAGAGTGTATCTGGTGTGTGACGATATAATATATAGTTTTAAATTAATTTTCAAATTAATTCTATCTATAAAATAGAAAACAACAGCTGTAATTTCCATGCCGAAACGTTACATGGTGCGATGGACAAAATGGTTGGGGACCGCTAGATTCGCAATGAGCATTTAATATCTCTGGCTTAGGGCGGACCTAAACTGTCGTATCCTACATGTTTTTTTAACCTTAGAGTCGTCTATACTCTATACAGATACAGATGACAGATGACTTTTCTTTATGTAATTGAAATAATTCTTACCTGTCTATGATTACTGGATCTGAAGGAGTTTCATTCCTATTTCCACAACTTTTCTTTTCGCAGCACCGGCTGTAATCCCAAGTTAGAAATAAATATTGTGAAATCCTTATTCGTAAGATGAAATAAACAAGTGATATACCTGCACATTATTTCATGAGTTAATAGCACACGTCTCATCTCGGGGTTCTTGTCTTGTCCTTCGTAACATATTGCCTGTTGTGGAAAATTTGAAGCTATTTAATATTAATGCAATCGATATTAGAATAAAAGTTGGGTATTCATTCGTATGTAAAATGTCTTAAGTCTGGTTTCCTTTGCTGGAATAAACAGTAGGAATATGGGCCTGTATATTACGAGTAAATAAAAAATCAATGTGGAGATGGTATTATATTTGCATATTTCATATTTACAATTTTGCGCGTTTCTAAAATACTTTTCCTACTCCTTTTGTGAAAAAATCTGACTAGGGCATGGTCGCAGTCATTGTTAAATAAAAAATAATCGTAGAATAAATAACTTAAATAATTGTTGAATAACCAGCCCGGTATAACAGGAGTAAGTTATTTTTTTCAAAGTATAGACTTATAATTGCAGTATTATATTTAAATAAACCATTCCGTGCTTTTAAATCGAAACAGCAGCTAATATTCCGCAAAAATACGAACCTGTTTTGTTACGGAATCTATAAGTCGCACAAATAGATCTTGTTCTGTACGTACTCCTGAAAACAAGTAAAAATAATTATTATTAAACTTCCCTGAAATGAACAAAACATATATTTATAGATCAAGCCTTATTAAGGTAAGCTATTTTATATCGCTCTATTGTATTTTGGATATTTTAATTCAATTTTCTCATTGAATAAGGTGCAGCCGACCAATGTCAGTGAATAGAAATTAATTGTGATTTTTGGTAAATGGCATCTACCCTTCTTAATTACTAACCAACTTTTGAAATAACATCTGCCGATTCCATTCCCAAGTTGATTTATTTTAACGATTGGAAATCAGATGAGTTTTTTTTTTCATTTTTCTTTACCATGTGCGCGATCGGGGAAGCCATTTTGTCCAGATGTCGTCGCATCGATTTCTGCGCTCTGAACGCTCTCGTTCGGATTCCCCGAGCGGGCAATTGACACCATCTTGGCAACTTATTATTAGGGGTTCACTATCGATCCCATGCACGCGAGTAACTTT
>QXVX01007356.1:17364-51864 GCA_013436065.1 Halocynthia aurantium
CAATTGACACCATCTTGGCAACTTATTAGGGGGTTAATTATTAGGGGTTCACTATCGATCCCATGCACGCGAGTAACTTTTTAAGTAAAATTGATTTCATCTTGTTAGGTTACGAAATAGAAAAACTAATTATCTTGCGATATGACGGCAGCAACGCCAATCATTAATAAAGGTCGCTGGAAAAAATTCCTTATTTTTTTTTCCAATTGCGCCTTATTTTTGCGCTCAAAAATTGCAGTTTTACAAAGTAGTGCGCATATCAATTGCCAACTAAAAGATTCGAAAATTAAATTGTTCTAGTTGCACACCGGTTTCGAGACAGAATATTGATAAAGGATCGAAAACGAATTGTTATAAGCATAAAATAATACAATGAAATATTGAAATTGTAAATGACAATGATGTAGGCTCTGAAACACGCGCTTGCCAATTCCTGACAACAATGTTGTCCCAACAAATGAGAAATAATTGCGTTAATATAACATTTTCATGAATAAATTATCTATCCTCCTATTTGAGTTTAATTTAATATTTATTCTTATTATTCTCATATTAAAAACTGACGCGTGCAAAAATGAAAAATGAAAATAAACATTTCTCTTACCATTGTGATAGAGTAGTTGTACCCGGTAATGTATTCCATTGTTCGTTTTCTCCGTCCCCGAACCTCCTTCCTATAGTGATGCACAAGATCGGAATTATCGTACTTGATTTCAAGCAATATTACTATAATAGATTTTTAGGAATTTGACTTGAAAAATATAACTAAAATCCATTAAAGTAATGAATATCATGATTTATACTGTTTCGTCGAAACGACGCTGTTTCGAATACAATGTCAAATTATTTCCAAAGTATTAGCGCGCTCCTTTTGTTATCCATAGCATTAAATTGTACGATTTAGCTGCACTGTTGTACTGTACTTATTTTGAATCCAGATAGCTGACTTGTAGTTCCAATGATAAAAAGCTTGAAAAGTGAAATGTCATCAGCATGTCGCACAGAATAAATGTAGTGAAAATTAATATTGTTTTAGGATTGCTAGTTCGGAATAGTACGGTTTCCAAATATGGCTGACATGTCGTAATGATATACAATATTAGGGTTGGGAATAGCGATTCAAGTTGGATAGTGGAACAGTTTATTTGTTTTACCGTTTCAGTGACAATATACATGTGTCGTTTTCTTTGCCGCAGTCGGGGGTCTCGTATGTCGGCCCATATCGACAAAGTTCGTTAGTCTTGTGGGCATAAGGTTAGTGATATTATTAAATCACCCCGCAACATTTATTTCTTGTGATTTTTACTCTTGTAATTAATCCCCCAAGAACCCACCAATCATGTTATAAAATTGGAAATAATTTCCTTACTACTCCCTACAAATAAATTCGTACTGCCTTTATAAAATATAGAAAGAATTGCAGTGTTTTAGTTTCTTCACTTACCGTTTCGTTCTCAACAAAATCGATAAAAGCTGTCCTTTCGATCTCCACCGGTTGGCCCTGTCGATCGTAGAGCGCCAAAACAAAGTGAAAAAAGTTGCTTTTCCGTAAATTGCTCGGCGGCTGCTTCTCAAAATGTGCGCGATGAAGGCCGACGCTGCATAAACATTACATTGTATTATATTCCATACGTTAATTGAATCAGCTTCAAATAACGGAATATCGCACGCAGTATGAGTGTAACTTAGTCCTTCTACCATACATCCGATTATACAACGCATACTTCTAACTCATTCTGACGAGTGCGTGATAGAGTAGAGGTACAAGAGGTAGAATAGTGAAATTAAACCCGAAGCTAAGAAAAACATTTCGTCGTTCACCCAGGAGACCGGATGCTGTGTATTCCCAATGCTAACGTCACAGAAACAAATGAATGTTAGTAGCATGACGCCATTTTTAATTTCCCTGCGCATATAGTATTTTTTAAGCTCCCCGCTATTAATAATAATTTTGAACTTTTTGTAAATACAAAAAAATTGACAAATTCTTGAATATCATTCACAACATACCTCGGTAAAGCGTCCACCAAGCTCGTCTGAATCCATCCTCGAACTGGTGCCAATTGTTGACTAGATAAATTTGACATTTTTCACGATTTTAATTTCGGTCGATGAAACCATGTATTCTCAAGTGTTTCGTCCTTTTAATCGTATCTATTTTCTACCTGTTTCTGTGCTGTTTGTCGAAAACAAGATAATAGAATTATAGTAAGTAATATAAGTTAATTAGTACTTGATAAAGGACGAGCAAGATCTTAATAACTCAGGGGATATGTCTCTAACGCTCCTCTCGTATATATATATATACAAATATAGCAAGGAATAATTCCTCTAGAGAACTAGGTGCTTCACTAATATGCTTACTGGGCTATCCTCATAGGCATACTATGCACACGAACTCAAGCAGCGCAATGCCCATGGGTTCTCGAGCAATCAACGAATACTGTGTCATGGGGGCGGTTTATAACTCGTCCTGGGAGGATACTGCTTCTGTAAAACGAAGAAGTAAATCGCTTACATCGTGCACTTCTTCTTCTTTCCTCTCTCCCCTCTTCCTTTCAAACCTGCTATCCATCCGAAAACAAATCTCACTCTATTTGCTTGGTTCATCGAGGGAAAAAATGAATCAGAACGCCATAAGTCGCTTTCCAACTCTAAAACCAGATCCCTCGGAGAGCTGTTTTTTTTTCTCTCTTTCTTTGTCTTCGAAATTTACCCAGTAATTAGTGCAATATGTCGTTTTTTAGTCCCTTACAGTTGGTTGCTGTAAAGAAATTATGCCGTGGCAGATTGCGAACTATTCTCTCCTTGGTTGAACACGATGGGAATTCGATAAGTTCATTTGATGAAAGTTCACGAAAATCGAAAAGCTAATGACGATCGCATGTGATAACCATGATGGTACGCTCGTTACATTAAGACCAAGCGATATGCGTTCATCACTATCGACATCCCGACACCTTTGATTTAGGAACCTTGCCAAATTATTCTTCCTTTCACAACTAATGAAAATTTCGTAATAATCAGTTCAATAGTAGGATTATAAATATAATATTTCGACCGAAATTTTTTCGTATCTAAAAAACATAAACCACAAGTCACTTCCCCGTAACCTTTATAAGCAACATGCGTTGGTATATTGCAAGAAAAGTGCTAATGTGGGAAGGCATTTCGGAAATGTTACTTAGATGGTGGGGTACATAGGTTGTTTGAGGGCGAACAATTCATTTTTCAAAAGAAAAGTAACGCAACCCCGTTCCCACGTGTTCCTATACCACTACATCACTGCCAACATGGTTCGATTGGACACAGATAAACTTACCAAAAATAGATTTTTATTAAATTCAAATTGAAAGATTTTCATGAAAAACATTGGTAGTATATTCACAAGAAGATTTAGTAAATTGTACAGTATAAAACGAATGTCCTGAAATCTTGGTGCTATACGATAAAGTCTTATTATTATAAAATATTAAAGTTCATGTTATAATTTCAAGTAGTGTATAAACGAACAAACAAACAAACTAAGACTCAAGACACAAGAGGCTTTAAGCGACATTAAAGTAGTGCGCGCAGATGCTTCCGTATAACATAACATAAGATTTGTTTTTCTTACTTGCCCTGTTGTGTTAAAATCGCATATGGCGCAGCCGCTGGTGTAGAAAAGACATCAGAAACGATTATTTATAACATCCCATTCGGTAGATTGAACAAGTACATTGATCACGTAAAAATTGGGGTAAGAACAGCGTTGCGTTTTTTCCTTTGCTGTCTTGGCGTGTGTATTTACAGTAACAGTAATTTTTTGCCATGTTGTTTTTGCTTTGCCCTTATAGCAAATATGTTCACTCGTTTTTTATCAGTACGAACTCGGTTTCTTAGACATGACTGTTAATGGATAAATGCTGTACAGCAGTATGATTGAATATTAGGAAGGAACAGCATGGTGGTAGAATGGCATATTTATCTATCACATTGTGCATAATAGTAAACAAATTTTCACAAACCCGCGTGAACGTTTTTCCATAAACAAGAATTTCAATTCACTCTCGATTTTTAAGCAAGTAAAAAATCAAAAGATTCAGTGCCGTTAGTAATTTTTTTATTTGCCCATGAAATATGGGCATTTTTCGCCAGACGGTAATGTCGTAATTAGCTTTAGCTCCTCGTATGGTCCGTTCAGCTTGACAAAATTTTCAGTGGTTTTAAAACAGAATTCCTATTTTCGACGCCATCTGTAGACGAATAAAAATCTCTTCTCGACGATGTTCAATACACGGTCACGAATTAAGCAAGTATTTATTTCATTTAAAAATTATTCTGCTCCGAAATATCTTTGCATCCTTCACCAGAAGGTCGATATGCTCATCCATAATTAATGTTGAGGCCTTTAGATAAAAACCCCATATGTCGTGATATCAAACCGAGCACCGTAATCTCGGAGAGTTTGCAAAGAGAGCGGCTAGCAGCTTAAGCAAAACACATACACACCAAAGTGCTGCATGCACAGTTGCAAAATGTTCCCTGTGTATCATATTTGACCGTGCAGCAATCTTGCGATTGCTAAGTAAGACTGATGATGATGATAATAATAGCGAGTACATTTAATAATATGTTTTATGTACCTACAGTATGCAATGTAATACATTGTATTGTATACGTTGTAAAGTAATAATAAAACTAATTCTTAGTCAGATGAACAGATTAGGAAAGCAGTTTATGAACATATGCACGATTTGGTCAAACAAACGCCGCACTGCTTCAGCGAAAGTATCGTAAATAGGACAGTACTCGCGTCGGCCATATGTTCCATTGTCAGTAAGACCCTATGTACATCACTGGCACTTTTATTTCCCATCGCCTCTTATTATAATACCAAATGAAGATCTATAATCGTTTATAATACGTTGCGTTAACATTTAGTAAAGTATATATTTGCTTTACTAAATATATATATTATCAAATATAACAAGATAAGTCTTTTACTATATTTAACTGACTTCACAATTGAGTTGTTCTTTTCGGGTGGAAAGCGACTTACAGTCAACTATATACTCAGTATACTGTGCCGCCCTTTAGACAGTCTACAGCTTACTCATATTTTTACTGGAAAATGAAAATTGTCACCGCTTATTCCCCTGTGTTGTAGTGTATTTCCCGTGAGCTTATTATGTTGTTAATACCCTGTAATATCGGTATTGAAATATTAATTGAACGCTTAGAATACACAAACTATGTTTATTTCGAGTGATTACAACGCAATATACCGATATTAGACGTCATTACATATCAGGTAGGAGGGACTATCATTAATCCTATTACAATGATCCTCACTTAGAGGAGCGGCGACGGGAAAATATTATCCACCTTTGTGTATATCCGTTTTACTTTCTGGAATTAAATATGGATTTGAATGGATTATTTTATGTTTCTGAGTGGAATTACTGGATACCTAAATAACATGATGAACACACGAGTCCATAGACTAGTTCAACATGTTAATACCCGCTTACAAATGTATTCTAATTCGTTGTACTACTACTGATAGTTCCTTCCTACTTGGAGCTAGTTAATGCATTGCTAAAAAAAGTTTAACTGTTCCTTGTACGATTTTATAAGGGCCAAATTATACTTTAATTTTTGACGCCTTCAATAAGAATTCTAAGATATAATTTATATATATGACACCATAACCGTCATCGCTACAGTGACCCCGACGTTGACGATACCCTATTCATTAAAGCTGGGTCGACTGTGAGCTGGTAATTGTGTCTTGCTCAAGAACACACAGATAGGTCTTGATTGTAAAACGCGCTCGCTATTGCTGAGCCCTTCTCCCCCTCACTTTCGTTATTAGCTGTTCTTGGCTAGTTTATACGTCTAGCGCCATCTTGCGTGTCAACTATTTCCCATATTATTTACTTCTCTTCTCGTTCAGCCTCAGTACAACGAATAGTAAAATCTAACACACAGTTCGCAAGTTGAATTGTAAGACACGTGTTTATTAAATTATTCAAACTGAGTGTAATAAATACAAAATAATTCTATCAGGCAGTATTAAATGAATGAAACTATTTACTATTCAATTTTAAACATTTTTACACTTGGCTACTTCTTCTGGTTTCATGTTTGGAATAATTTTCAACAGCTCAGTAATCCCTGTCTTCATATCTACTTTGGCTTTGAATCCGAGCGATCTGATTCGTTCGTATGAGACTTCATAATCACGCTTGTCAAGGTCGGTTCCGTTTTTCGATTCCGTAATGCAACATCCCTGTACGTTCGCTTCGATCATTTTTGCTACTTCCATTTTTGTTAAGTTCATTGATTCGTCTCCAACGTTGTATGCTTTTGTGCTCATCACCCTGAATTATAAAACATTTCTATATATCCCTGGAGATCAACTGTATCTATATAATACCCCTTTCTTCGCTCATGATGCGTTTATGAAACTTTGTAACTGGTGCTTACCCGTAATGTTGAACGGCAAAAACAAAAGCTTTGGCCGCGTCCCTGACGTGAAGGAAAGTTCTACGGAAACTTCCTTCGTATAAATCGAAGGTTCGCATCTTGATTGCCTTATTTGTCAAATCGTTCACTAGAAGGTCTAGTCTGAGACGAGGTGATATCTAAATATAATAAAGTTATTAGCTTCCACCGAAACTCTTGCTCTGGGATAGTAACTACAGTACTTGTAGTACATTGGTTTCCAAGATAGACATATCCTCGGGCGTTTGACATGACAATGAAAAAGTCTAGTTTGTCTAAACTATGCAAGTATATATACGTGGAATATACCTTCCGAGTAGTATTTAACGCATATTTCATACAGTACTCGAGTTAATTAGATACCACGGCAATAATGTAGCAATTCCAATGGATTTGTTCAGATATTCTTAGAAATATACTTCAATTGAAACTCAGTAATATATATACGCTGTGTTTAAAATAAAAAACTGATTTTTATATATACTTACGCCAAATACTGTGGCTAGACGAAGTCCGACTCCACCCACATCACGAACTAACTTTTCTCCATCTGCCTTCGTACTTCCGTACAAAGTAAGCGGGCTGATAGGTGTGTCTTCCGTGCACATACCAGTAACGGCACCGTAACATGAACCTTATTGTGAAATATTTATGTTATACAATTATAAGATTCGTTTTCCATTATTCACTCATATGCTGATGTTAAATGCTTTACCTGTGGAAGCATAAACCAATCTCTGTCCCTTTTTGAGATTTTTAGTGATATTTTGCGTTCCCGTTACATTGACGTTCTTTGCAAGTTCAGGGTCCTTCGAGCATGCTGGGTAACCGACGATTGCGGCCAAGTGAACGATCGCATCGGCATCCTTCATAACCTGGGTAGTAAGATTAGGAATCAATGTATAATATTAATAAATTGTTCCATGCATATTATTATTACTTTATAAAGTTTATACTATTCATATATCAGCTTGCAAGAATACAGGAAGACTACAGGAATAGTGCTTATCCAGTGGTGGGATTAAGAGATTTTACTACTTCATTCCCCAAGCCGGAAAATAGGTACTGGATAAAGGAAAACTTTAATTTTAAAACAATCCAGGAACTAGTTCTGCGAACTTTTGTAATTTTTGTAACCAGTTTGCGCAAACCGGTGTAAACCAGTATAACCCCACTGCTTCCCATAGCGTAGATAAATAGCTGACTTACAGAATATAGACAGGTGTAAAATTACTTATTTCTAATAATATGACATGAAATAAGTGATATAGTACCTCTTTTAAGCTCTCTTCATCCAGCACGTCACCCTTCACAATTCTAAGTCTTGGATTGGAGGCTAATGGTAGTAGAGGTGATATTCCCCAGCTAAAATGAAGAATAAGAAATAATAATTTTGAATAAACACTTATTCGTATGGAATAAGAGAAGTTTTATAAAGTACTCTACAAATACACTCTATAATGCTTACCTGAAGCAGTCATATACGGTGACTTCAAATCCTTCGTCTAACAGCATGGGCACCATAGTCGAACCTAAGTATCCAGCACCCCCAGTAACTAAAACTTTTTTAACATTTTGATCGTCTCGGGGAACGACATTGACTTCGGTAACTGATTCTCCTTGAATTCCGGTCATATTTTCTGTTGAATTTAGTTAGATACTGTTGGAGTTAGAATAAAATCTTGGTTTCTGTCTTGCAAGAACACTTAAGAGATGTGATAGTAGTCGTCATGGAAGCCGTTTTTATATAGATAGTTTGAAACGTGAAAAACAACTTTCTTAGTTGCCCTTGGGCTACTGAGAGCTAACTAGGAATTATAAATCACCGTAGACGTTTCTTGTAAATCATCCGCCCTCACAACGATCAATGACACTATAATTACTTTCGTAAAGTCCAATTCTTTATTTATAATCAATCGATCAATTCTAATTTAACTGTTAATTCAAGGATGAAGATCGTGATTAAACGACGAACGAATAAAATAGAGATTATCAATGTAAATTATTACTATTTCTTAGAAATACAAGATGGAATTTTATCATCAAAGCTTCCATCCTTCAGACAAGTAATTTTGTGAACTCCGACCATTTCGTAACCTATTTCGCACTCGAATACGACCACGGAGTCAAATGGCAAGTAATCGTCTTCATCTCCGTAGGTTTCGATAATGCGACCATGGGCTGGGACTGGAGGCATGTTGCAGAAGATGCCTTTTGAGAAAAGTGGAATGTAAAGGATTAGCTGATAAGGAATAATATATTTATATGTACATGTGTGATCAAAACCTATCATTTACCTCGTGTTTGATATGTGAACTCAAAACCGGGCTTTTCTGTGATAGAATCGCTGTGAAAACTGATCGTTATCGAGTTTCCAGTTGACACAATAGGAGAAGGGCGGGTTGTACCACAATATTTCTTCGCGGATTTTCCATCGGTTATCTTGGATAAAAACAAACGCATTACACAAAAAGGATAGTTTATTTATTATTACGTATTACCGAAGATTAACAACGTCATCAATCTACTGACAGTTACGTATAGTCTACGTGGGTCTATTCGCCTCGTGGGCGTGTACCGTTCTGTTCTGTATAATGTCGTCACTGAGATATTACCAAAGTTTACATCATCCTGAGTTTCGAAAACATCGTAAGAGTTTGAGCAAATAGGTTATCCGTGTCATGACAAGGCAACGCAAATATGTTGGATAACTCTGACGACTACTTTTCTCCTAGTAAATTAAGTTGAAACAATTCAACGTACATTCGTCTTTCAATCAAAATGTCTCATCAGAGAAAATCCGAGTATCCATTTGTATGTACATATGCCTGATAGGACTTAGATGAAATCTAAGTATGCTATGTTCTTAAGCACGAGACCTAGCTGCGTGGATATTATTTTAAAATTAAAAATCAATTCTTCGTGTTCTGCTCAGCCGGAGCCGGATTTTTAAGGGAACAAAGGATGCCATAGCCATTTTCATTATCACAATTTCCGTGTCTTTATTGACCATAATCTACTGTAGTAAATAATACTCCTCTCCTAGGAAACGAGATTTCGGAGTTCGTGCATGATCTGATCGCATTATATCAGCATGCTTTTTTTTTGTTCACCTGTATCCAGTCATATGGACAATTTCCAGACTGATGGCCTTCTATGTCGAAAGTTCCAATGAAATTCACGATAATAACATTTCCAATCTCGGTCTGCAAAATGAAAGAATCATTCCAAAAATCGGATAGACAATATTTATATGTACCATTTCCCATTACCATATCTAAGGTTTCTTTAATCGTGTTATAATTCACAGTAAATAGCTTAGTGAATTCCTTTTAATCTTACTTCAATAGTCCAAGAACAATCAGTCAATTTTGAGTAGATTTCTGGGTAACCAGGGCTCGATACGGTTCCAGATGAGCTTCCCAAATGCACGTCTGAGCATTTCCCTGAAAAGACACTCATATCCGTTCAATCTAATTGCGATTACCATACCATAAAAAGCTATCAGCTCCATAAAAAGACATATCACTTTACCTTGGCAGGTATACTGATTGCTATGCAATTTGTAACCAGGTTCACATGTGCACTCGTAACCTCCTATGAAGTTGTGGCAATAATGGTCGCATTTACCTACTTTCTCCGGGTGCATGGATTTGGTGAACAGGTTAGCAAGCACTTCACATTCATCAATATCTTCGAGTATTAAATTTATTTTTAGAATTTAAAATATTGTACTTAGAAATGCAAAATTATCATTATTATTATCTCAATTTTAGCAATGTCAGTCACCTTCTGCGGAAAAATGTGCCAAGAATCCTTTTGGCTTAGGGCGATCAGGAAGGTTGTTTGAGTAATCAGAAATGAATACGACATTCATAAGATTACTTTTGGACTTGAATACTCGTTCCTCTGTCAAAGCGTGATCTATATTGATTTTCGAATTCCCGCAGAATTGTCCCATACTGTTTTCTTGAACCATTTCACCGTCAAAGATCTTTGTGTATGAGGTGAATTATTCTAAGGGGTGGGTTATACTGAAATTACAGCAGTGTTTGAAAACACTTACCTCTATATAATCAAGAGGACACGGTCCGCGAACTTCATCATAAGAATCCTCTAGGTCGAAATAGGTAAAGTACAATGCTATCTGTAATTTCTTTGCTGTTGTTATCGTCCATGTTTCATTCAAGTTGTCTTTGTAGAATTCAGGAAAATGTTCGTTGTACAGTACACCATGCACTCCATGAACATCATGTTGTATGCCATTGGCACTCAACAATACAGCATGCAAAATTATTATTACTTTGTAATGCATTCTAAAAATATTTAATCAAGAACTCTTTAAAATGGCCTGCATCGAAAGAGGATACACGGTGTTTAGGCTGTACTGTACGATCGGCCATAATCTTACGTTGTTGCTCTGTGAGAGTTCTTTTTCTCCGCAGGATGAAACCACACAGAATTTAAACTATAACTAACTAACTACATCAGTTTTCATGTATACATGATCAAAATGTATTTATTCAGGTAACATTTCCTGTTGTTTGATTAGTTACTTCGGAAGTAGGCCACCCACTTCTACAACAGCTAAAAGGAATTTACTGCTATAACTGAGTTCGCGTAACATCGATTCATTCATTCTATGCAAATGTTTGTTACGAATGCCAGTTCATACCGTCAACATGTTATGAAATGGATTGCTATTTTATCTCCCTCGGCTACTGACAGCATTGATTTATCAGTAAACAATCTTATATTTGATTGAACGAATACAGAATGTTATTTAATTTAATCGTTGAATTTGTTTTGATTATACATAAATGTGGTATGCCTACGTAACATCAGAACTTAAGAATGTATCATTTGATACAAGTACAGTATACAACCATAGTGTTTGAATATTAACATTCATTAAATAATCTTGACTGTGATTTATGCATAATCTCTTCGCAATTCTGGGCTTAAACGCTTCCATTGATCCATTGACCTAAGATTAATCAGATGAAAAGAAAAGACCCACGCAGAGTAATGTTCCCAACCTCAATCAACAGCAGACTCGTACCTATTCAATTTTTTGTTAAATAAAACTGAAATGTATTAATAAAGTCATTTCAGCTATTATAGTGTATCAGCACTCCATGTTTTAGGCAATAAAAACCAATACAGATAAATTCAAACCATTGACATTTTCACAGGCAGTTGTGATTTACCTGGTATATATCCTTTCTTCCGTACTTTCTGTTTTTCTCGCAGATATTGACTTGGAAATAACGATCGCGCGAACTGGCACTAACTAACTAACTAAATTGTCTGTGAAGGAAAGATTTCTAATTCTGATGTTCTAATTGTCATGGAGTCTTCCAGCGACAGTGATGCAGATTTTTTTGACGCTCACGAAAGTGTTTCCGAATCTCCAAGGTGAGTTGATTTCATTCGCAGTAAAATCTTAACCGGGATGAAAAATAACGCAGAAAATTACTCAAGTTAGAAGTTGTATGCTATATGGTACGGCTAGATATTAAGTTTAACCCACTGTTCTCTTTCTAGAGCTCCGAAAAAGTCCCTAGTTGCAGACAGGATCGAGGTAAATATGCAATTCGTGTTTTTAGAGACTGCTTGTAAAATTAATTCCTAATGTTAACACATGCACATAGTTGGTTCTATGCTTTGGGAAATTGAACGCAAGGTATGAAGGGGTCAATATTAAAGGACAATATATATATGACCCCTTCATACTTTTTAGGACCCCTTCTTTACTTTTTTCACTATTGTAACCCTGGGGGGTGGTGGCGATTGATATTTCATTGGCCCCTTAAATAGTGTGTTCCAACACCAAAAGTTAGTGGACCCCAAACAGACCTCTCTGGGATTTTGCAGGCCTCTATTAAACCCCTTGTATTATATTTTTCAGGACAATGCAACTGAACCTACAGTCTTTCAACCTGATATTCAAAGCCTTCCAGTCATACAGCCATCAGATCAAGAAGTAGATGTGCTCGATGCTGCGGTTCCATTGTCATCCTTCACAGCCATTGTGGCAAATGAATCAGCGATTAATGAAACGTCAGGAAATGAAGCACCTTCTGAATGCGAAACTGGTAATTTTCAATAAGGAATTATATATCTTTTTCATGAGACACCATGGGGATCTGATAGCGATGTGCGGAACTTAAGTTTGACAAATTGTATTCAGAAATATAGTAAAGTTTTTAAAAATAAATCATTTTTTCAGTCTAAAGGCAATAATCGTACTATGTGTCAATATCATTCATGCATATCTGAATATCGTAGTTCGTTTCAATACACTGAATACCATTGTTTTTGCATAGTATACTTATATCACTTCCTAAAACAGAGGATATTCTAACAATGAATAAATCCCGGTTCAGTGTATGAAAAAATTAGATGAACCTTTACTCCGACTATTGACTATAATTGAGTAAGTTTTATATTATAGCTGTGTATTTTCTAGTGAGATCAATCTAAGCTGAAGATAAGAGGCCAAACCATTCAGTTTTGCATAGAGACCTATCTCCAATTCCGATTGTAAAGTATTCATAATTATTCACGTTTTATCATGCAGACACAAATTTATCTCTATCAGCAACTCAGCCACCTGACATCATCGTTTGTGTGCAAGAACGTCCAACAAATTTACCTGGAATTCGACAAGTTAATGTGGACGTGCCCAATGGTGATGAAGTGGCCTTTGCCAAAAAGTCGAAGGATGATCATAAACCTGCCGTTAAAATGAAGGTCCCGCCACCAAGACCACCACCTCCACCCAGTCGTACTCTCATGCAAAAGAGATATTCTAATAAACTCAAACCAGAAAGGCCACCACATTTGAGGTAGTGGTTCATAAATACTTGATGTAACAAATGGTTGTTATGAAATTATTCAAAAATTTGTAGGTTAACTTGTTTGATTTACCATAGCGAACAGATATGTATATATATATAAATAGATTGATGTGACTATCACAAGATACCAAAACTGAATATCATCTCTTAATAATTTTTGATATCTATTTTATGTGTTATGGTTTTTAGTGTTTTTGATGAAGGTCTTCTCACTCCAAACTCAACGGTTGAAAATCTGACAAGAGAGTTTACAGAAGCTTTGAATAAGGCATCGAACAGTGAACTGAAGAGTTCTGATGAACCAGATGGAAGGTACAAAACAAGTTGTATTTACTTCTAACTCTGCATGTGGATATTAGTACATGTAGCTAGTCTTTCTTCAAAAGATGAGTTTAGTTGTCTTGACTATTTATTATCTGTTCTCATTTGAAACTGAAAAACTTGCGATCAAAATTGTAATAATCGATACAGATTTATCGCATCCAAAATCAATGTTTAAACTATCTAATCTCAATTGATAATGGTTTGTGACAACACTGATATCCTGGAGAAAGGTTAACGACATTCTATATACACCATGTATGATGGCATAGAAACTGGAGCATTTTTCAAATTCAAAAAGAATTACATTACCTGATGATATGATACAATTATCTGTATTTCAACATTGAGTCGATCTCTATTTTCACTGTTGCAGTAATTTAAAACTCAAAGTTGAACATGCAGAAACACAGATCCCGTCCACTTCCGGTAGACTGCATGATAATTCAGGTACTGCTGTTGTATTTATGAATTTAGTAAATTGTTAAAATAGTCTGTATAATAAATGACCATCAATTAATCTACTTGAATCTTTTTCCTGCAGATTTACATGATGGTTCGAATATTACTAAAAAGTTGAGCAAGCAAACTTCTGTTATTTCTACAGGTCCCCAAAAGGAAGAGGTTTGTCTGATTGCTTGTTTTGTAATATACTTTAAGTGTGTTGATATTATCTGAGCTCTGAATGTTGGACATAAGTCAGTTAGGACAGAGCCTTTTTCAAATAAGTGTAAATCTCATAACTGTACCATATTCCACACCAGACCATACTGAGAGAATCGCACCTTGTAATACCTCACACCCACAGCTTTTGTGTTTAGGAATAAGGAGAATTGGACCATTATTCATATCAGTATTGTTGGTAGTCAAAAATGAATAATGGATTTCAAATTGACTTGGGTTTTTATTTACTTTATGTCTATATTATAATAACTTATTGTTAAATGAAATCAAACATAAGGTACAATGTGAGACCACCAAAAAGAAAAGACAAATATGTTAAATAAGAAGTGAAGTGAAAAACGTTATTTGATTATTCAAAAAAGGGGTAGCCAGAGACTTATCCGTGGTCCACATTTACCAGTGAAATTGATTAATTATACACATTCTCAAGTAGCAACTATGATTGTCAATAGTAGAGAAAATTCTGAGTCTATATCAAGGTTTGGAGTCATCTGATTCACTAAGATTTTTCTCGCTGATTTGACCTGGTTTTATTCTCAAGTATATATAGTATATATTCTCATACTTTATATTCACAGAATACGCAATGGGAAGTTACCAAAGACACTGTCGTGAAGATAAACTCCTCTAACCTAGTACGATAAGTTCGACAGACTCCTAACCCATATTAAATCCGAAATCTTGAAATCATCTCTAAAAGATAATTTATAATTTTCAGAATTTCATTGACTTGTGTCATTTACTAATTCATTAAGTGGTCAAAAATTCTATCCCAATATCATGGTGTCATATTTAATTATATTGGTGGTTTGATTTGAAGGTGAAGCTATTGGATGATTATAAACCACAGCTTAGATTTTGCTGTTTGCCATTCACTTTTTCATAATTTTTGTGGAAAAATCTAGATATCTATGGTGTAAATTTTATCATATTGGTCATCAATACTGCATTCAGGTTTCCTAATCAGTGGTTCCAATAATTTGTCTCACACATACACTCGTCTCACAAGGATTCATTCGAGTTTTCAAAGTTCCAAGTAGTTTGTTCTTCAATCTCAATAAGATTTTATATATAGAAACTGTTGCACATGGGTCTGAACCCAAGCCCAGAGAAGTGTTTCGATACTCTATATAAACCCGAATGAACAGTGGAAACTATTTTGTAAAACATAATGCATGAGTAACCAATTTGTTGGTGCCTCGTCACATATATCAAGGAAGTTGTGTTGTCTATTCAGTCACTCTGAATCTTGCTTGTGAATTCAGTTCGAAGTCAAGGAGGTCAAAATCTGAATTATTAATTCATTCTTTGCTTTTAGGAAATTTTGTCCAGTGTCATCGTAAGAAATTTGGATACTGGGGAAACAATGCCACTCAGTGCAGCTGCTGAACAGGTATCTGCTCTCCAAGCATATTTTATGAATTCTTTTCGACTTTATTGTCTGGGATTTTTAATGATGAACCTCAGCATGTTCATTGCACTGCCTATTCCTTTAATTATGAAAGATGATTATGGTCTTCAAACGGTTCGCACGTTTTACTACCGTATATGCCAGCATGAGAGTCAAGTCTCTCAAAGCATAAAAATATCTTGATAGTTGGATGGAAGTTGTGCTGCCTTACTTAGGGGTTCGACTTATCCACTGAATAAAGGCTATAACCTAATATACACCACAGAAATTTAGGGCTGGCATATACAATTGACATTTAATTGTACCTTGCTTTTGTTACAGAATTTTCTTTGTGTTTAATAGGTATCCCAATGTTTGAACCCTCTTGCTTTACAAATCATGAGTCGTACTAAAGAGTTTTCATACGCCGGATCGTCAAGCAACTCGCTATCTGGACACGAAAAGGCGCAGGGACTTGTGGGTCTCCCTCCGGAAATCGAAGATCTGTCTGGTGATGACACGATATCAATAGGCAGCGGTGATATTGAAATCGGTAGATCCTTGTAATTAAATTTTGCCAGCTCTGATGTATGATGATGAATTCTGATAATGTATGATGCAACATGGTCAATTTTTCTTCCAGGCAATAAACTTGGCCACAGAAAAACCAATAGCAATGGGAAAAGAATGAAAGCAAAGAGTAAGAGATTGAAAAAGATGTTGGGTAAAGGTGTCAGTAAAGTAAAAAGTGTGGCTGAAGCTCAAGTCGAGAGAGCTGTACAAAAGGTGAAGCAGGTTAAAGGAGAAGGTAATAATATTTTTTATAGTTGATATGATATTTTAATTACAATATGTACTCGAGTAGAAGATGAGGACAAATAACATTAGGACAAAAACCGTTAAATAATACCTGACTTGAATAGAAGTCGAGTTTTTAATTTTGCAGTAGTTTTTAGGTAGAAAAAACATCGACTTATATGGTAATTGAATAATACTAATTAACAGTACCCAACCTACAATTGTGATTCTAATTGGCCTGATTATTGATGCCTAACATTATGACCCTTTAGCACAACACCAGATCTTGATTTACTGCTATCTGGAGAGTGGTGCCTTTCCTCCTGCTCTTATCACTCTCACAAATTTTTAGTTGTAGTTGGATATTTCATCTTTTGTATTTTTTTTTTATGATACTCAAAGATACTCTCAATGTATCAAGTGATGAAGATTCTTCCGAGTTGATTTCATCATCCAACATCAAAGTAAAGGTGTCTTCAAGTAACAAAGGACCACATAAATTTATTCATTCCAAAGTAGTACAAGATATAGCGGTACATGTGGTGAGTTGTGAGTTTATATTCTATATACACCACTTCTTTAATTATAAGTGTTAAGGTCCTTAATCTCATTGAGTTCATGAGCATCAAATAATACGGAAACTGTAGCTCATGGGCCTCAATCAATCAACCTGAGAAGTGTTTCGATACTGTATATGACCCAGAAGAAACCGTGTGAACTATTCTATATAACCTAATGAATAAATACCCAAAATATTCACAAAAAACTTTGACGTAAGGTCTGAGGGAATATTGTTCATATCAATTTTTTTTTAGGGTGCTGTATGGTGCATGAAATTCAGTCACTGTGGTAGATTGTTAGCAACGGCTGGCCAAGATAATGTAATATGGGTTTGGGTGCTCAAGCATTACTATACATACTTCAATGAGATGAGAAATAAATATACAACTAAAGGTTTGTACATCTTCATTACTGTGCTACTTCATATCGCTCAGACCTAATATAATTTTTAACTTCAAATTTCAGAAGAAGATATTTTCCCTTCTTCATCACATCACCCTCTGGACATGTTAAGTACTTCCAGTTTCAAGTCAGAAGAAAACATAAGTCAATCGTCAAAAGTAAATTCGCAAGACAGTCTCGATATTGAAGATGATGATGCTCCTTTTCGTCAGGTTTGTTCAAGTATAATCATATTTTTTTCTGAATTCTTTCATTCTTCTATTTATTTCAATCGACTATTAAACAATTATTTCAGGTTCCGTTTTCATCCTATGTTGGTCATTCTTCAGATGTGCTTGACCTCGCATGGTCAAAAGTAAGTCTTCTTACTTCTTAGTATTATATGTAATATGGTATTTAACTGGTTTGCAGCGATTCTGGCAAACCATTTACGAGAATTACAAAAGTCCAGAACCAGTTCCTGAATTATCTTGAAATTAAAGTTGTACTTCAAATATTATCTTGAAACAATTCATGTCATGTTCCTTAATATGATTATTTTATTTATTTCATTAATAATATGGAAACCTCCAAATATGTCAGTTGTATCATTTTTAAGCTTTCTTTTGTTTGCCATTAGAATTTTTTCATATTGTCTTCCTCCATGGACAAGACTGTTCGTCTATGGCACATATCACGGAAAGAGTGTCTATGTTGTTTCCAACATATTGACTTTGTCACTGCAATTGCCTTCCATCCTAGGGTAAGTAGATATCAAAAGCTATTTTATTATACTGCATGAGCTTTATGTATTAAAATATGGAGGTATATCAAAAGTATTATTGTTTCAGGACGATAGATATTTCTTGAGTGGTTCTCTTGACAGCAAGCTGCGTTTGTGGAACATTCCTGACAAGAAAGTTGCCCTGTGGAATGAAGTTTCTCCTAATGCATCATCTGCCTTTGTATGTACTCGACGAAATTAATAAAAAATATATCTTTTAGGACTAGGTAAACTACAAGAAAAAACCCTAATATGCTTCCCTAAACTAATGTATCACGTTTTCTTTATTATAATTTCATTGTGAATGAATATTTAAATTTATTTCTTTTACTTTCAGTCTTCTAGTTCTACAAGTGGAGTCCTTATTACTACAGTAAACTTTTGTGAAAATGGAAAATTTGCTGTCTGTGGCACTTACGATGGACGATGTATATTTTTTGACACGGAGGTACTTTGCAGTTTTAATATTTTTTGCCGATAGCTTACTTACGTATCACATTCAAAAATGTTATTTCACACAGCATTTGAAATATCACACTCAAATCCATGTCCGTTCTTCTCGGGGCCGAAACACAAAGGGAAGAAAAGTGACGGGTATTGAACCGTTACCTAGTGAACATAAAATCCTGGTAAGATTCTTCACCTTTAGCCTGGCAACCAATTAATTATCCTTTTTCCAAATATTTGAATTTAATTCGATTTCATGATCCTGGTTAGGTAACATCAAACGATTCTAGAGTTCGCCTTTATGATCTCCGTGATTTGTCATTGGTTTGCAAATACAAAGGATTGACTAACTTGAGCAGTCAGATTAAAGCAAGTTTTAGGTGAGTTGGATGGAATTTCTTTGACTTTAGACCTGACTAGGAATGGGCCTGCAAATAGATGCATATGTTACCAAGCCTTACAGGGGGAAATGGGTAATGCCACACTTCGGTTTCTGCCCAATCCCTCCATCTTCCCTTCCTAACATCAGTTGTTTGGAAGATGTTCCTTTATTCAAAGATTCCCGATTACCTGGGTCAAACTAATTTATATACTTTGCAAATTCTTCATATTTTAATTCACTCCATATTTATATATCAAATAAATTTAGTCCGGACTGTAAGTACATCATAAGTGGCTCGGAGGACAAGTATGTCTATATTTGGAACACAAACCTACCGCAGGACGTGACAAAATTATCTTCATTTCGCAGAGATCGTAATGACGCTTGGGAATGCATAAAAGGTATTATTTTTGTTCAGATTGTGGTTTGCGTTTGGTGAAGTTTTTTGTCATTGGTACTCTGTTTTTCACTTTACTATCTACAGCACACAACGCAGTGGTCACTTGTGCAGTGTTTGCTCCACAACCACACTTACTCCGTCCTAACTCTTCAGACAGTAAGGAGGTACCTCAGGCCTCTAAAAAGAAAGCCGCTTTTGAGTCGAATATTTTTATCACTGCGGATTTCAGCGGGGTCATTAAAATAATCGTCAGTGAATAGAATAGATCATTTTTGATTTTTTACTGTGCAACAAAAATAATATATTTCAGTTTTATCCGTGATTTTCCAAATGAAATAAAAGTAGTATACACAATCATGAAATCAGAGATGTTAAATTACTACTTAATGGTTTGTTTATGTTGGAAACTGTGGGCTTGGTTTGAATTTGCCTGAATATTGTTTGAGTACACATTGAGGGGGAGGTATTTCTATTTTGATGATTTAACTGTGCTTATATGATTGATATCTTAAAGAAATTACAGAATTTAGTCTTATATCATTCAAGTAAGAGGGGCTCTGGTATCTACTCGGTGCACAAGCTATTACAACTAGCCAAGTTCATCTAGCATTAGATCAGCAAGTTTCAGAACTGTGAAAGAAATATTAGCTGTCTATACAGCTTCTATCAGAATTGCATATGGATGAATACGCTTGGCTTTATGATGTATAATATAACAGATATGGCTGAAACTTGAATAGAATTGCACAGAAAGAGAAGGTAATCTCCATCACCACTACTAATATTGCAAAGCTTAATAAGAGTCTTCTATAACAAATTATTCAACAAATATCTGGAGGTTTTGTCATGACGATCTCCCCGAGCCTCTTTTTAATTCGCATGAACTGACGTTTGAATTCCAGACCATCTCCTTTAGACAACCTCATATCCACAAGACACTGGCTCACATTAGCACTAGAATTTTCTAAAATTGAAGCCTTGAATGCCAAGTGTTTTTTCCTTTTGTCCATAGTAGTTATCATGAGAATACCAGGAGAGGACTGCTTCACAGAGTGACTAGTAAATAGAATATTTCAGTTTAGAAATTAAGGTAGACAGTGAATTCTTCACAAAATGCTTGGATATATTGCTGTTATTACTAGTGTAACTTTGTTATAACGTATTGCGAATTTGAATGGGTTGCATTGCTTCTTATTTTTTAATATTTAAATATTTGTCAGTTTATGATCATGTTATGAAGAAGATGTAGAGAGTAGCATCAGATTTGGAGCTAGGAGGTTTAATATAAGTAAAACTATGAATTATTAACCCGATTTTCTCGCATGCATCACAGATCTCTTTAACCGTGTCATTCATGCATTTATTGCTCCAAAGTCTGGTCATACGTTTGACAAGCTTTTGCCATATATTTTGAGTAGTAGCCGGGGTGTTTATCCATTGGGAACTTACTAGCATAGACTCAGCTTGCACAGGCTTAAAAAGGAAATGATATTTTGTTATTAGTACTTGGCGAATAAGAATGTATATCTATAGTATATATATTTTAAAAAGTCAGGCAGACCTGCGATAAACAGACATGAAGTAGGTTGTCGACCGACGCTGTAGATATTTCTGTTGAACTGTTATTAATTTCTGGTTCTGGCTGCGTAACAGAGACCTAAAATAGTAATATATAGCTAAGAAATGTTGTATACCCTGTTGTTCCAATTTCTAAGTGTTTAGAATATTTAAAACAACCTCCACAGTGTTCCTCATGCCTGTCTCAGTTGATATGCGTTTAGCAGGAGAACTGTTAATAGATGTTGATAGCTTTCTTTTTGCTGAGATTGTTTTTGAAAACCACCTGTGAAATGAATTTACCAGATATTATTATTGGCACAATTGACTGAAGATAATAATTGCTGTGAATATAAAAGCTAAAAAATTGTTACTATAACTTGGTTTTAGGGAGGCTGAACTGGAATTATAATATTATTCTAATTAGGGAATCTCGCCAGTACTATTAGTAAATTCTCTTGGCCTGACCTGTCTTTCTTAATATCCTTTATGGTAGCACGCTTTTGGGGGCAATCTACGAGAATTTTTCTGAGCAAAGCGAGTGGGAAAGTGTCAATTTTGTTCCAGGGTGACAGATGAACCTTTTTGTCCAACCAATCTGAATATTCTTGACAGTCGAGGCTAGCTTCGTCCCATGGTAGTTCACCTTCAATAATAATAATATTGTTTCATTAATCCCAAAAAATAAAATAAAATATCATCGCTCACCTGCTAGCATCGCAACCAACACTATAGCACATGACCAAACATCTGCCGGTTCTGCATTATAGGGCTTGTGTTTCAATACCTCTGGGGCTACGTAGGGGGGTGTTCCACAGGATCTACTGATCAGTCTTTCACGTCCTTTGATAATATAATTCGGATAGTATTCTTTATTTATTAGTTAGAAATTTATCTGTATTACCGGTATATAATAATATCATTTGCACAAACCTTTGTAACGAAAAATGGTTGCTAATCCAAAATCAACTATTTTCAAAACGCTGTTCCCATCGAGCAATAGGTTTTCTGGTTTTATGTCACGATGTGTGACTCCAAGAGAATGTAAATACTCCATACCTGAACGAGTTAGTAGTGGTTTTGAGAAGTCATAATGGTATAGATGTAGCATTTGCAGGACTTTATACAGTAGCATGATTTACATAGTAAGTGATGTAGTGCGGTTTTAATTACAATTAGAGGAGTCCGTGGTATCATAAATTAAGGACTCAGGAGTCAAATGTTTTCAACTACACAGCCGTGGTTTTAAATCATCATATTGAAACTTTTGAACTTTTTGTAATTACATACCTGATATAAGTTGACGAAAGTACATTTGTGATTGGCAGGGAGGCATCCCTATGTCAGGTTCTATTTTGTCAAACAATTCGCCACCGCTGGCATAAGCCAGGAATATATATTGATGAAGAGTTTCTTTTCTCGTCCCATAACATTTGATTATGTGTTTGTGATCAAGCATCTTGTGGATAGCAACCTCTTTCCGTATCTGATAAAAATTATACTGAACAATTATACAGCCGATGGATTGTCCTATCTCTAACCAATTAGGGGCCCCAGAGGGTATTATAGCCATCAGTTTAAACCAGTGGTGTATCTAAGGTATGGCAGGCATGTGCCATGGGCGCCACTAACACTAACCTCAGATTGTGATTGAATTGATAATATGTTCTTGATGGGTATCAGATGTTTGGTAAGAGGGAAAATATCAGTGCTTTGCCATTAATGATGTTTTTCTTATTCCATATTAAGAAAAACAATTCCTTACCAGATCAATTGCAGAAGCGTCCTCCGCTTTCTTGATATCAATGATCTTAACAGCCACCATTTCGCCGCTTTCCGAATTAATTGCTAGTTTTACCTCTCCATAAGCTCCCTCGCCAAGAGTTTGTATAAAATCCCATCCTTCGACGAAGGCCAGAACCTGTGCCATGGTACTGCGCTAGCTATGTAGTCGTATTTGTCTTATTCTTATAACATAAATGGTAAATAAATAACTAGTAAATCTATACAAACGATAATATTGCACCGCAGGCAGGATTTCTACGGCATTGAAATTGGCGCGAAAAGGCGCCCTTCCGTGGTGTAACATTTTAGTTTAAGAAACAGTTGATCGTATGCTTTAAGAATTATCCCTTTGTTGTTGAAAGCTCGTCCATCTCGCTAATCAGACTGCCACTAGGTAGGTCTCTCTATTTTCATGCATGTGTCCTTCATATCATGGGGCTTTAGACTTTAGGGATGTTACAACCATATAGTTAGGCCGTTTCACATTCTGATCTAATGTAATACTGATATTATAACAAACGATTTTGTAGCAAACGAAATTTAATACTGGTTTCATAATAAAAAAAAATAGCAAATGTTTTCAACTTTATTGGCGTATACTGTGGATGGAAAGGAAAACGTTCTACATGCAGTTCATAAATTACAGTGATAAGTGATTACAGCATTGATCGATATTCAACCATATAGTGATGTAGCGTATCGATTACCAGCAGGAAATCATTTGCTGAAATTTTATTCTTTAGTTTATATAATTGTTAATCAAACCACTGTACATTGTGAAACAATCAATCAATTTCTCGTGCATTCATAAGAAACAATCATCACATGCCATCAATATGTTTAGATATGGCATTCAATCGTAAGACCCCGACAAATGTTGGTAATATACCAAAGAGAGCACGTTTTCTACATGATCAATCGATGCTGTCAATATAGGGATGGTATAAAAGCATAAATGTCCGATGATAGGATATTCCTAGGTAATATACCCAATACTTAATGAAGAATATTCATCTTAATAAAAAAATGGAAGTAGCAAATCATACAAAAGCAAAGTAAGGCAGTGAAATTTGGCACATCCTTCCTAATGCTATTTTGTTATTACCATGATTCTTACAGTAGAAGATGCTTGGAAAATATATTAAAATTGCTGTGGTTTTCATTTCTAAAGTGATTCATTGCAAAAATTAACATTTGATATCAATGGATATGGTAATAATAATAAAGCAGGTTTACTGTACTCCCATTCATTCTCACAACAGAAGCAGAGCTTATCCATGAGGAATGTTAACCCGAAATGCTATGCATGTGTATACGGAGTATACGTGTGTATATGGAGATTCAAATGATTAGTATCCTGATTTCAAATCAGGAGTTAAAGAGCACTGGAAGGTATCTAGAAGATGTTGCTCTGCAATTTGATATCATCACCTGTTTTCACTATTCTTCAAATTCCTATACCTTTGTTCAAACAGTTTCACTGCCAACTGGTAAAGCTGCAAATCCTAAAAAACACAATTATTGTACACTGAATTTCTTGTCTTCAATAACATGAACAGCCATGTTCTACACTGGTTGGTTTATTCTGATCAACTTCATTTGTCAACAACTAAAAAGCTTACCAGATGATTAAGTACTTTAATCCTGTTTTCCTCGTCTTCTGTAGGTATGAAAGAAGAACCACGTGTGACATTGTACTGATAAAAGTCTTCTTTGAATTTCAAGGGAAAAGTGTGTTCAAAAACATATTGAAGCTTCTGCTGCTCTTCCAGAATTCCAAAAAATGAGAGTTCCTATGAGCAAACAACAAATAGTATTCAAGCAAATACTAATACTATGAGGACGGCTGTAGGGTAATAATAAAATTTTATATTATAATTCACATTGATCGGTTCATGTCATACTTGTAAGTTTTTTATAGCACTCTTCAACATCACTTGCTCGATTGCTGCAATCTGACTGCTATTTAGTGAGGAGTCAAGCCACCTATCATAGCAGTTGATAAGTTTTAAATCTGCAAGCATTCTAGTCTGTCTGTTATTAGCCATGTTAAACGGGCAAGATGTGAATTCACTGAACGTGACATCTTGCCAGTCTTCTCCTGAAATGTGGAATGAAAAAATTGGGTTAGTGACAGCGATAAAATTACTCAAGTAGTAAAAAAATTTCCAGCCTCTCTTAACTGGCATCTGCCCATACTAGCATAGCCCCTTCCTCTAAAATTTAGTGACTCAAGATAAATCACAGTAATATATACGAAAGCACTTGTACCAGTGAAGCACTTTGGGATATCATGAGTGACATATTGGCAGCCAAACTTTGATTTTTTCCAAGTAGCACCTCTTTGCACATGTTTCCATTCACTGATGTATCTTTTTACAGGATGACGAAGAACGGTGATGTAAAAGTAACTGAAAAAGAAACACTGTTCAATATATCACATTACAGGCAACTGTATAGAAGATACCCTGTATAATTGAACTTCAAAGTTACTAAGTAATAAAGCAATATTCTGCTCATTATTACTGGTATAAATTAATATAATAATATAATTATACCGTCTATCCTTTTTGACTTTTTCCATCTTATCAATCTTATCAGCAACACATTCCTTCATCTCAGTCCAATCAGAATGCAGTCCACAAGCCCATCCTGTTGAAGCAGGTGCATGCGAATTAATGGTTTCATTTTTAAAAAGCAAGAAGATTCTCAGTACCTGTCGAATATCTACTGAAAATCCACGTCTCTATGTCAGAGTTGGGTCGTAAACACTTGCGTCTTTTTTTGTTTTCTAAATGCTCGCACTCCTTATCCAATTCAATGTTTGTCACCAAATGACGACCAAAAACCGACCCACCGGTTTTCTGCATGTGCAAAAACACCATAACATCTGTACCGTTGATATCAAAATCAGTCTTGGAGTAGTGATCTGATATTTCACCTAAACAAGAGATATAATTAAAATATTTCTACTGTGTGACACAACTTGAATCAAGAATTCTTTTATAGGAGAAAATTCCCAACAAAAACTCCCTATGTTATACATATAAAATTCCCTACGATGCTCTGTCCTATTCACCTTACTTCTTTATTAATACTGTAATATTGAAAATATAATTAAGCCAATAGTCAAGACAAGTAATTTTTTGAGTCAAGTGTTTCCCTCCATTCAATCTCAAACTTATACATTCCCTGAGTGGAAGATAAACATAAGAAATTTCAAGTGAGGCCATCACTATAAAAAACTAAAGTCGATTATTTTACATTTCAAACTCGAGTGGAGTGAAATTCCAGTCAAGTCACAGATTGCTAGAAATAATAAAATATCCACAGACCTGAAACTACAGTCTCCAGATCTTGTTCTACAGTGGGTTCAAGTATTCGGTCTTTCCATATATTGAGAGCAAAGTTGCTCGACTCTGAAAGAGGTGTTTCTGGCGTTGATTTATCTCGTACAAAGGACACGAAACTTGTGCTACCGTAAGTATTGTACCGAAAACTGGCAAGTATCGTAGTTAATAAGCAACAGAGGACAATGCCGATAAAACATCTCTTCCGCTTCGAAACTTCTCCAGGCAGTTTAAAATTCATTGGCCCTAGAAAATGGTTTCATCGCTTCAGAGTAAAGCATACACACTAGCTGAAAACACAACGTATGAAGTAAGTTAATATCTTCATGCTCGAAACGAAATCTTCTTCTCTTTTTTAAAGTTTCTTTTATAATGAAAACAGCTAACTATCACTGTAAAAGAGGAAGCTCTTAGGTGTTTACATGTAATAGGGGAAATTTATACTTCCTGTGGTTTGTTATGAATGAAAGGAAAAAAGATCACGATACTGTATTTATATGAATGCATTTTTTTTCAAATTCCATTACGTATTCAAACGAGATTAACCAATGTATTCTATCTATAAATAATATATATCTTCTTGAATTTGTATGCATTAATTTTCCCGTACTCGTACATTTATCAATAATACACTTTACAGTTTACAAAATGTGTAATAGTTCAAAAGAATTCTCTGATATATTGTGGAGTAACTTCACGATGATTTCCTGTCAATCAAAATTTCCCTACTACGAATCGTAACTGGGGTTAATTTTGGGCGTTGCAGAGGCGAAGTGTGAAATTTTAAGCTGAAAGTTTTATCTGGTGAAGAAACGAGGTATGTTTTCAATATTTTTTGTCTGTGATCGGTTGAATGGTGAGTAGTAAATAAAATTTATGGCGCGAGTATAATTGTACGTATGCAATGAAAAATATTCTCAGTTAATCCTCGACTGTTGATATTGATAATGTCCATGTTATGTAATATGCTGGAAGATATGTTTCAATTGCCGTAAATTTTATTTACCTATGTTCAGTAATGTTGATTTACCGTGGCATGCTATGTAGAATGTGATCCAACATAATTACTATTTACTCAAGTGATTCATGAAAGTGAAGAGGATGAATTTTATATTTTACTGGTGTTTCCCCACATTTTTGTAACCCTTCTATCGCAGTTTAGCCTAGCACCTGTTTATTTATCTGATTATGTTTGGAATTGTTGTTTTTTGTATCCCTTGAAAACTGTGGATGTTTAACTGTTGTTACTCCAGTTCCAAACATAACCATACACATTTATTAATTTCCATGGGACTTGGTGAATGTCTCAAATTCTAGCACTTGCATACTAACAGCAATAATGTTTTTTACTGACTTAATTACTAATCATTGGTTTGCATCAAATGCTCTATAATTCTTGAATGAATTTGCTTGAATAAATTTGCAATTCATTTCTTCTGGTCTCCGACAGACCATGTAGATATTCGCATCCGTAGTCGTAGTCATGCTAGTTTCTCACAAAGCAGGTTGTAGTTATTAAACCTTCATAATATCTGTCTAAGCATAACTAACATGGTATCTTGGTATGGTATATGTTGAGAAAAGCATAAAGTATATTATCTTGTAAAAAGTTATGTGGTTAATTACTAATATCAATTCTCGAGCATCAGCAGCTTTGTAAAAGTAAAACTATTATTTGTAGTTGATTTTCAGTAGAGAAATACAGATGTAAAGGACACCAAGGCACCAACACTCCTAAGTCATGTAGAAAATCTGGCGATATTATTGCTAATAAGGTTTAAAATTCAGTTAGCTACTGTTATCTTGTCTGTGTACCAATAATTTTAGATGCTACAAACACCTTTGAATTTGAGCCTACAATTAATTTATTGTAACTTTGTAACTAATTACTTTCGCTTGGTGCTTCATTAGACACGACACAGCATAACATACTCAGGTATATATATGCATGACTGTGGAGGTCGTGAGATCACTAGTTTAGATTCTCGCAATAGATTTTTACCACTGGTTTGCGTGTTCTCACAATTGCTGTTTTCACTGCTGATAATTCAGATATTTACAGTTTCTACTAAACAAATATAATCATCACTTCGTCCAGTAGTATTGCTAATTCTCACATTTCTCACACATTCACCGTAAAATCTTTATAATAATTGTAGCTGCTTGCATATTTTACTAAGTGACAGAAGCGTAGTGTGCTAATACAAAAACAATCACAATTGTGTCATAATAGTTAGTTGTTTATACTCACACCATGCAGCAGTTTAATTCTTCTCCACTAATTATTTCAAATTAATCAAGGATATAATGGCTAAACAGAAGGATTCAGTGACGTTAGAAATTCAAGACTCTAATCTTTTTCAAAGAAGAACTGAGACACCAAAGCAAAATAGAATAAATGGTACCGGAGGGAGGTAAAACATGTGCTATATAATCATTCATCTGTATGCAATGATTGAAATCCAGAATAATTTCTAGTTCCAAAAAGATTAGATCAGTTTATTAGTATAGTATATTAATTTATTTATTATTAGTATACTTATCGTATATGCTGACATATACGTCGAGTTATGCGGTGAATTCGACATATATGCTGGCATATAAGGTGATTCAATTTTCAACTGGAAACTCGAAGATAATCTTAGTTTCCCTTCCGCATTACACATAACGCCTATTGCTCTTTTCAACCAAAATTCTGCTTTAGATAGGTAGAATTTGATCACGATATAATTGTTTAATTACTTGCCTTGGCCTTACCGTAATCCGATAATAGTTTGCACATATAGCTGAGAATGCTTTGAAGATAGAAGCAATACAATAGCTCTAGCTCTGGATTGTAGATTATACATAGTGACTTCACAACTGTAAAAATACTGCTGGAATCTCAGTAGCAAAAATCCTAGAAGTGTAGGCCTTCATTTCACAGAGATTTGCGATAGTCCGGATGTGGTTACAGCAGTTTCAAAAAGAATAAATAAACTGCGAGAAAGTAACAGAAAAAGACAGTTTTAAAAATGACAATTCCTACATCAATGTAAATCAGTTTGATTTTGATATTTCATGGCCAAAAAGTTATTTAAAGAGTTATTTTATGCAAACCAAGTGCATTTGAAATTATGTCAGTATTTTTGTAACCTGTTTAAATAAGAATTAGAGCCACATATACAAATAACTCTTGTTTACTTGCTCAGCAATATGATGTCCATGAATTCAGTGTGCATTCGCTGTGACAGAGGTTTCTCTGAGCAAGAGCAGATGGTAAATTCAAATGGACAAATTTATCATGAAGAGTGTTTCGTTTGTGCACAGTGCTTCCAGCGCTTTCCTGATGGTCTGTTCTATGAGGTAAGGTTCTGATCCTCGATAAAACATGATTCCAATGTCTAAGAAATTCAACTGCATAATTTCTGAAGAGGCAACCATTTACCCATCTATTTTTTTCAGTATGATGGCATCAAATATTGTGAGCACGATTTCCACATGCTTTTTGCTCCATGCTGTGGCAAATGTGGTAAGCTGATTTCACCGAGTCTTTTTGAATCATTATAATTTAGTGTCAATTCCTATTCTTGTATTCAGAGGAGTTTATTATTGGACGAGTTATCAAGGCGATGAACAACAACTGGCATCCGGCTTGTTTCACTTGCCAGCTCTGCAACATTCCTCTTGCCGACATAGGCTTTGTTAAAAACCAGGGTAGGAGCTTGTGCCGTCCATGTCACAACCGTGAAAAAGCTCTGGGACTTGGAAAATATGTTTGTCAAAAATGCCAGTATGTTTAAAACTTTAGTTTGCATTTTCCTCAGCTGAAATTATAATTCACATACTGTGGCTTTATTTGTTATAGCACTTTTCCAGTCAGCTATCATGATCTGTTACAATTCGTTTAGTTGCCTGTTATTTCAGGGGCATCATTGAAGAAGATCCTCTACGATTCAAAGGAGACCCTTACCATCCTTTCCACTTCAACTGCACCAACTGCGGGTATTATTTTTTCTCGAATATTCATTGTATGTCTGCAGGTTGAACATCAAACCGATAGTCACTCTGTCTTCGCACAGCAGACTCTGTGGCTGTAACTAGTCAGACCTCTAACGACTAAAGATTACGATGTTCAACCTGTACTGGTGACTCTTTTAGAAAGTTTTGCATCGGTGTAGATTGTGTTGTGTTTTACAGGAAGGAACTAACTTCGGAAGCTCGAGAACTACGTTCAGAACTGTACTGCTTGCCTTGTCATGACAAGCAAGGTATTCCGATTTGTGGTGCTTGTCGTAGACCGATTGAAGAAAGAGTCGTCAGTGCAATGGGAAAACACTGGTAGGATTTTCAATCGCGCTTGCTACTTGAAAAAAGGTTAAAATATACTTTGTATTTGTGCAGGCACGTAGAACATTTCGTGTGTGCGCAGTGTGAAAAACCATTCCTTGGACAGAAGCATTATGAAAGGAATGGACTGGCATATTGTGAAATTCATTTCAACCAGCTGTTTGGTGATGTCTGCTATCATTGCAATGGAGTCATTGATGGAGATGGTAATGCTTTGAAGTTAGTTGTCTTTGCAATTCGATAATAAATTCATGTTTTTAATGCAGTTGTTGCTGCTCTCAACAAATCATGGTGTGTACACCATTTCCAATGTACATGCTGTAACAGTAAGCTAACTCTCAAGTAAGTGATACACTTGGTCACTTTATCATTCAATTAAAAATTGACTCTATACTTTAATCGGCAATGATTTTTTTAAGGAATAAATTTGTGGAATATGACATGAAACCTGTGTGCAAAAAATGCTATGAGAAGTTCCCGCTTGAACTCAAAAAGAGGCTGAAAAAGGCAGCAGAGACCGAGAGAAAGTGGTGAAAGTATTCTTGAATAACAAGAAGCTTGTAATGTATTCTCAAATCAACATACACTGAGCTCACAATGTATAGTACCTATGATATTCAAGTGCAAAGCTGCAAAGGTTTACAATGTTATGCTCGAAAATATTGCACCAGTCATCATCCTCATTTGCTAAGTGTGTATTGTCATTCTATAGAAAATTCTCAATGCCAGTAATTGCTTTTTTTTTAGCGGGAATAATTGCAAAACATTCTAGTGATACTATTTAACGGAGATGATAGTATAGATAGGATGGTTGAATTAGCCATGAGTTAACAACAATCAAACTTGATGTAAATGATAGCCCTCATTTCGAATATTACTGGAATAGGTTTATGTGGTAGATAGGTACAGGCATTATTTTAGTGACGATGAAGTTTGATTCAAAGGCTTCAGTATCAAATGTCGTATATACGGAAGCGTACCGATTTTTGTATATAGGCCAAAATATTAATATGCTACTGTTTTATCCTGTTACCCAGAAAATGTCTGTAATGTGTTCTATTTAGCCTACAGTTATTGTATCTTTTATACTGTTGTGCTTTACACTAATCCCTAATCATGTTCGAAATATTTATCAAGAGCTCTTAACAGGTATTACTACTTATATGATATAATAATTACTGAATAACAAACTGGAATTGTACACAATTATGCAAAACCCTCGGTGTTGTCAATTGTAAAGTTGTCACATTATCACTACTAGCATCACAGTGCTTAGTTCAGATCAATGCAGTGTATCATCTACAATTGAAGTTGCCGGGTGATTGGCAGCAAACTATATATGTGCTACACACAGATAAATTGAGAAGATTTAACTAAACAGTAGTTATTTTTTTACTGATTGGTGTCGAATGCTCTATATTGGGCCCCTTTCAATTACTGTGGAAAAGAACGCCCTCTACTGGTAAAAATGAAGCGATGCCGATCGACAAATTCTACAATTTTGCCTTTTCGGATTCGCGAACTGGAAGGTAGGAACGAATCGATTTTATCTCAATTCATCGCCATGAAACCATTTCCAATCTACGCTACTATCAGCTGAAAGTTGAAATCAACATTACTTGTTTCGATTCCACGTTCACATGTAGCAATTGTTGTATTTTCCATATCAGCTTTCTATTTCGAAATATCGCCAGTTCATGCTAGTGAAACTTCAACATACTACCTTACAATCAACTGATTGCATTTAAAATACTGGTTTAAACTAACGTCGTAACGTTGATTTCCAGATGAAGTTTAATACACTGAAGACTTCTTCCAGAAGGAAGAACAGAAAGGAGTATTTCAATGCTCCTTCCCACATTCGTCGTAAGTTCATGAGTTCTCCTCTCTCAAAAGATCTTAAAACGAAATATAATGTGCGAAGCATGCCCATCAGAAAAGATGATGAAGTCCAGGTGAGTTCTAGACTATTTGTCAAGTATCCAATAGTTCTGTTTTATTTTACTAAATCACATTTAATTCAGAACATTTCTGATATCAATGTCTAAGCGCAGTGATAGTTGTTGTTGATAATTATTAGGAAATCATAAACTTAGTGTGTGTTTGAAGATCAGTTGTTTGTGTGAGAGTTGCCACCCCTGGTTGACCATGTTCAATTTCTCGGTTTTGGTACCGAAATTTGGTCCATTCGAAATTGATAATTTTTTCCAGGTATTAGTTTAGTAGTCCGGTCCCTTTTAAAAAATCTGGTTACGTTAGGGTGTGTGAGGTTAGGCTAGGTTTGCTGAGTATTAGGGTAGGTCAGCAGGAACACACTACTAAACCAGTACTTTCTTTTTTTAGATTCTGTTGATGAAAAATTTATAGCCTGATTTATGACATTGCAAATAATTTGTGGATGTATGCCAATCTTCTCTTGCTCAACTCCTATTGTTTTCAGATTGTGAGGGGGCATTTCAAAGGGCAGCAAGTCGGTAAAGTTATTCAAGTGTACAGAAAGAAATACGTTATTCACATCGAACGTATTCAAAGAGAAAAGGCGAATGGTGCAACTGTGCATGTTGGGATCCATCCCAGTAAGGTAAAATTTATCAATTGGATTTGTTGTATATATCCTCAAGCAACTTTCAACGGCAACGGCATTGTAGTCTCTGCCAGTTTTTATTATACAGAATATTTGAAATAATGTTCCGCTTAGTTGATGGTGGGAATGGTGGCCTGATTTTGCCAACAGGCCATAATTGATCATCCCTGGTATAAACCATGTAAGAAGAATAGTTCATGGTGTGTTGTAATCAGTACATATCTTTATAGTTTGATAATTTCCTGAGGATCACACGATTAAATCGATTTTCAGTCTCAACATGAAGATAACATTTCTATGACAAATTCCTTTTGCATCATAGGTTGTTATTGTGAAGCTTAAACTGGACAAAGATCGCAAAAAGATTCTGGATCGTAAGGCGAAATCCAGACTGGTGGGAGCCGACAAAGGAAAGCATACAGAAGAGACAATTCAAGAAATGGAAACTTGATTTCAGTGTAATAAAATTTGGAGCGGGTGACCTAACTTGTTTCATTGTACTTTAAAATCAGCTTTGAAGGATACGCTGTGGATATTGTAGCACATTATATAACAGCAAAGCTTAGCCAAAGTTAAAGGTTGTAATTCATAGCAGGTGTATGTAGTAAGAGACACAGGTGGTAGCAAATTATGAAATCCTGCATATTTTGGTGGATTACTCCAGAGGTTTAGTTAACTACCACAGATTTATTCTATGGTAGCTCTTGTAATGGATTCTTGATTGATGTCATCAAAAAGCACTTATATGTTTGAGGTACCTGTTGTGGGATTGCTATTTAGTTTTAGGTCAGTTTGTGTATGCTCGAGTTTCCATATATAGATGTACAACTTCTTAAAATGGAAATGTCACGATAAATTATTGTAGCATTAGAACATCGTGAGTACAACGCCTGCGACACTGATGCTGTGATACGTGAATAAGCGACTCCTTTGTGCGACTTTCTGTGGTGTGGTAATATGTAGCGTCGGTGACGCAACTAATCTTCATCATTCAGCTTCCTTGTTGTTAAGTTAACCGTTGAAACGGTAAGATTGGTTTCCTGTGTTCATCAGTACATCTTCATAAAGTTTAATGTTATTACACTACAGTAGTATTTTATTACAAGGTACAAGCATAGTCTTTAAATAGTATGGTACACGTACTATGCTATTCAAGGTATTCCTTTGATGTGGAGGGAAAGGCACTAGTGAGGGCCTTCATTGATTAAGTGTGGTACTTTTCTTTATAGTGTGTTTTTTTCGTTTTATACTTGGAAAAGGTTATGATAAGTGCCCATCTTGCTGAAGGCATATACAGTAATCCCTAGATGGCGCTATATAGGCTATTTCTTTATATCAGGGGTTCTTAAACTTTTTTGGCTGCGCCCCCCTTTACATCTTTGAAAAACATTCACG
>QXVX01007356.1:51991-143222 GCA_013436065.1 Halocynthia aurantium
ACCTACCGCCCCCCCCCCCTCTGCAACTGCTCCACGCCCCCCCCGGGGGGGCGCGCCCCCCAGTTTAAGAACCCCTGCTTTAAATTGTTGATTTCCTAGCCCAGGTATACATCGGTTGCTCTTGCTGTATAGGGTTTCTTTGGATTTCTATGGGGTTTTTTGAATAAATTTGCTTCCAAACAAGCTTCATTCAATAAATCACCCCAAAAATGGTGTATAGGTTGCTTAATGCAGTGATCAATATTCCGTGAACCATTTTAACGAGAATAATCTGGCTAAATTGGTAAAAGGTACCAATGTAGCCCAATCACAGGAAT
The DNA here is from genome assembly GCA_013436065.1 of Halocynthia aurantium. Lineage (NCBI taxonomy): Eukaryota > Metazoa > Chordata > Ascidiacea > Stolidobranchia > Pyuridae > Halocynthia > Halocynthia aurantium. The sequence goes on from QXVX01007356.1 coordinate 52,309, forward strand.
CCGCATAGCGATCCTAGATAGCATTGGTGAGGAATGGCGTCGGTAATAGTGCGGCCACCGTAACCCAGGTGTATCTAAACAAGTTCTGTAGAGTCGGATCGTTTCTGTGCTTAAAGTATTTGGTGCTTTAGGTCCGATGATTCTGTTCAGTAAGCTTTAGTAATTGTAATCACTGACTGAACCTTGTATACTGTCTCTGCCGGAGACGAATCATGAAAAGTTGGGACCATGGGTTAGGTTCCATCGTGAAACTAGGCAAAGGGATGGTCGCTATCAAATACTTCATCGGTCTCCTGTTTTGCGCAAACATGTTGTATTTTGTCGTTCGTTATCGCGAACTGAGTAATACTGTGCAAATTCTTCAAGAGCAACAAAGGCGTTTTCAATTGGAAAGTAGTAATAAAGTGATACGGACGGTAGATAAAGATGACGAAGCCAAGAAAATTGTAAAGGAAAAAGATAACGAAGGACCAGCTTTAGAATATTCTCAAGTAAGATTAGATTTGATTTGATTTTTACATATTTTAGTGGTTATGATAATTTAGATTTAAAGTAAACAGTGTAAAGTTAGGATAATTCCCATGCATTCGGGACAGCCTTCAGGAAGGTTTTCTTTGGGTAATTTCAGCATATGCGTTTCCGAGACGACACGCAGAATGGAAAATATGTATTTTACCTTCCATGTATCGATTTATGTTATGATGTTACTCATATCGTGATATTCTATATCTAACCTTGAAACCCTCAAACCCATACAAACTTGTATACTGGGGTTGTGTAGCCCACCATAAGGTCAGGTATTTGAGGTCTCAATTCATCAGTCTTGAATTATAACGTAGGTATGTTTCCATTACTGGATGTTGAGAAAAGTTAGATTAATTTTAAATTTATTTATTGCTGCTTTGCTTCCTTCCAGTGATTAAAATAGTAAACAAATAGTTATTGCTTCTATTCTTATTTTAGTGATTTCACTTCCTGTTGTTGTAAGTCAGCCTCTGTCCTACTTTATATTCAGTCCAGTTCTATATTCATCTCTTTCTGTGACAGCAAATTAATGACTCATTCCATAATTTTGGTTTATCACTACTATGGGTACCTGAGGCATTCTGGATTTCTTTAATATCCAGTTTTCTGGTACCAAAAGGCATCTAGATACGTAAATGATAAAAAATTCTACTCCCAAAGCAGGCTTGTAAGGACAGATGTTGAAATTAACTGCCGGATAATTGGCCCGATACCTGTATCAAATAACTTAGTATCAAAATTGTCGCAATTGAAACAATGCACTTCCTATCTACGGTCTCATCTACGATACTACTTCCCCTCCTATTGTATCGCGCCGGCAATATGGTTATGTCACAATTCAATAGAAGATTATGACGCTCTAAAAGAAGTGGGGGTAGATAGCATTAACACTGATACATAAAATAATCATTAAGTATCACAAAGAGCTGTTTTGCCAAAATATTTCAAAAAGGTGCTTCAGGCCGCAATGAGGACCCCACACATATGCGCACACGAATATACACCCGTAAATATACATAGTTTCTTCTTTATTTATGAGATGGGTTGTGTTGCTATATTAGGAAGAGTGCAAGAAAACACCAATTAAATGAAACTTTCTTTCGTGGAAATACTATGTACATATAGCTTGCTAGCATTATTCAGTTCTCATTTTTATACTTAACTACGCGGCTGGAAATACAATGAAGTTCCTGTTAATCATTATTGATCTTGATCCTACAATTACAATGATTTGGCTTGCAATAGAATCTAATATGGAATACTAGAACCATTGTAGTTGTAAGATGAAGTCCAGAAATAATAACCAAGAATTTCATTAATAAACATTTAATTTTAAATTTAACAGTTCACTACACCAGAGAGAAACATATGGCTTCATTGAATACAGCTAAAGGATATCCTGACTAAACTAATGATACTACCATAAACATTTGAAAAGAGTCTGGCTATACGATTTCACATATGTTAGATGGATTGAAATAATTCACTCAATTTAAACAATTACTCACTGGTAAAGGCATCACAGATTTGTTCACAACTTATTCAATGATACTGTCTCAATTGTGTCTATGTCAACAGAGTACTGTTCTTTTCATAACATTCAGATGGAAGTTACCACATTCCTTCTTAAATTGATATCTGATTTTAATATTCATATTTACAGAAAAAGTATTATCCCATGATCTTCAATGAACCTAACAAGTGCAAGAATAGTCAAATGCAGCCAGAACCTGTCTTTCTCTTAGTGATCATCAAGTCCACAACGGCTCAATTCGATCGCAGGCGTTCAATCAGGGCGACATGGGGAAATGAAACATTGATTCCGGGTTTAACCATTAGAAGGTTCGTGTTGCTCTCATTTTAATATTAATTATTAAAGTAACTCGGTTTCGGAGACTTCAGTTATGATCTTTCTTTTAAGCTTAGGCTTGTATGGTGATGGTGGGAGCTAGTACTTTCTATTGTATATAGAAATAATTTCACACCTCCTTACCAGTTACCGAGTTATTTCTCGTTTTTGTAGTTAAGCGTTCTTCTCATAATGACATAGTGCTGAGCATTTCCTTTTGTATTTTAATTTATACAAGTACCATGTTAAGGTATGTTTGGTATGCTAAGTCAAATGATTGAAACCTCAATGTAACTCCTCCTAACCACAGACTGACAGAACTGTACGATAAGCCCGAAGACTGAAACTCCAGTTTTGTGTTTGAAATCATCAGGCATTGCATATTGTAAATGTTTCTTTTCCATCCATAATTGATGATACATAAATTGCTATCATTACAGTTTAATAAGTCATTGAAGAACTCTGCCCATATTTGAATAAAAAACAGAGCTTTTTAAAGGTATAAATTATTTTCATTAATGTAGAGATCGGGTCTATATTTCAGATGATAGAATATAATCATCATAATATACAGCATAGTCTTTATTACTGTTATTTTCTGAGTATCGAGTGCTTATTTTATTTCATTGTTTATCCATTGAATTCATTATTATGTCTTCTATAGTGTGGTTGTAATTGAGTTACTTTCTTTGTTTCTAGGATATTTTTACTCGCCAGAGGGGACAACATAAAACAGCAAGCGTTGCTAGAATTCGAACGAAACGAGTATCATGATATAATTCAAGGAGATTTTCAGGATTCATTCAGGAATCTTACAATTAAAGATATTATGTTTATGAACTGGTTGTCAATGAATTGTCCTCAAGTGAAATATATATTTAAGGTAATCAAGTTTGTCACCTATTAAAGTTGAACTATTAACAGTATACTCCATTATATTAGCATTAGCTGATTGAGCTGGTAATATATGTATGTAATCATATTTTGCTGATTCAAACCACTTCCTGTTGATCTAATTATTGTCATCCTCAGTTCTATATTCTTTGATCTCTCGGACTTAATATTCCATTATCGTGACACCACACTCGCTCACTGCAGTTACATTACCTATATTTTATTTTATTATTGATCTAAAACGAAAGAGTAAAATCAGGTGAGGTATTTTTTCCATATAAAAGATCATAATATCTCTTTAGGAGTTCTTCCTAGATTTTCGGAATCGTTCATTATAGTGTACGTTCATACACTGTTTGCTATACGGGGTGTGAAAGTCAACAATATATAGCATCTGTTATTCTAAAACTGTCATTGATTAAATTATCTGAATAGGTATTACATGGTAAAGAATGTTTAACTCTACTTCATTTCCGTCCTACACACACACAATGTATATTACAATTCCAATAATAATATTAACTAATGTAGATTGTGTAATTGCAATTGCAGGATTTTATCAGTACTTCAGCAATATTCTTTTGTTTCTATTATTCAGGGAGATGATGATGTATTTGTCAATATGAGAAACATCATTGATTATCTTTTATCTTTGTCTTCTGAAAATGGAAAGAACCTTTTTGTCGGAAGCGTTTTGTATCCTTCACCCAGGATCAAAGATCCAAAGAGCAAATACTATGTGTCAAGTAACCTATGGCCAGAAAAATATTATCCACCTTACGTATCAGGCGGTGGATTTCTGATGTCATCCGTCGTAGCAAAGAAAATATTCGAGGTGTGTATTGTTCGATATTCTTACATCATTACATGCATTCATTATATATATGACAATGGAATAGGTAGGTATATATACTGTTGATAGTGGTTGTGTAAAACAATTCAGGCATATGACAATGAACAATAATAAAAAAATTATCACACACATTTATGTGAAGTAATACATTATATAATCATAGATTATGAATAAAGTGATTTAGGCCCTATAAGTAACTTTTAAAAAAGTTTCACTCCATAAACTCAAGAAAGATAAAGTGTAAAAAAAATTAGGTCTTAGTTCCATGTTACATTTTGGCTCTCAGCTAAGATTTCCTCATATTATAACATGAAGTGGAATAAAACTTTCTCAGGTCTCCAAAGTTACCCCAATCATTCCAATTGATGATGCCTTTCTGGGGGTTTGTTTGAAGAAGTTGAACATGAAGCCGCAGAATCATAAAGGGTTCAAAAGCTGGGGTGTGAACCGCCCTAAAGACATTTGTATATATAGGGAGATAATGACATTGCATAAGCTTAATAGCGAAGAAATGATAACTATGTGGAAAGAACTGAACAAATCAAACTTTTCCGACTGCGCAAAAGAGTTCAAAGACACCTCGAACACAGAAAAAAAGATTTCTACTGATGGAAACTCGAAGAAGACGGACAACACGGACTTAAAGCAGAAGACTGCAGAAACATGATGTCACTCAACTTCTTTAATTTTTATTTCTAAAGTCTGTAATGGGATTAAGTCAGAATCTTCTTTTATCTATGCTTTATGAGTCAACTAGTCACGGAAGGATAAAGAAGACTACTCAATCGTTTTTGTATAAGAAATCGTGACACTGTAACTTTTTTATCCACTTGTCATTTTATCCCTTGCAGTTATGAGGTAGCTTGCCTATCTTGCCGGTTTGCATATAGGGTGTAATTTTTTTTACTCAAATGCAAGGTTTAGACACATATAACAACAGGCCTCCTAATTGATTCTTTGGATTCATACCGGTACATAAACCGTGTTCTAGATACTAAACAAGTAGACACCCACATTTCTGTTAACTTGCCCATCCTGTAGAGAAAGAATTTAGTTCCGTGAAAAACATCATAAGACAATTGAAAAATAACCTGATACAGTTTTTGTTTTAGTTTGTTCTAGAATACTGTATATGCTAAACAATCATGGTTTGCATGAAGTAAAGAATATGTTACGTACTACTGTACACGGCTGTATTTTTGTCCTGTACGTCAATTTACTATTGTTGCCAGTGACTAATTAATGTGGGTCTTGTTGCCTGCTAGATAAGAAGTTCTGATGGCTGAAGCTGATAGCCTTTATTAGTATAGGACATGTAAATGACTAGTGTGAGAGTACATGGAGACACAAGTCATTTACATGTCCCATGCTAGTATTACAACTATATAGGCTATTAGCTTCAGCCATCGAATGTCATGATCACAAGGCAATCAATAAAGGGTCGCTAGAGTCCAGTCCTGGTTTAGAGATTCGATATATATATACCTTGGATGTTTATTTCAATATATTTATCTTCTCTTCTCTCCAATGTGCTCTTACTCTATATGCATTATTAGGTGAATCAATTGGTAAAACAAGCCCTGATATGAAGTGTTGAAGGTGTTGACTCTTTCCTTCAAAAATTGAAGAATTATTTGGCATTCATCATGGGATGGTGCTTAAATATCAACATTTCATATACCTTGGGCTGTAATACCAATTTACAATGCCTATATATTCTCAATTCCTTTAGAGAACCGTTCAGAATGTTTTGCCATTATGAGTATTATCAAGTGTATTTTTTAATCTATCTGTAACAGAGTAAATGCAAACAAGGAAAGGAAACTTTCCTCACAGCAGGACCACTGAGTGGGGGAGTGTATTGTACCGGGCCTGGAAATTTCCTGGGATCTCTGTATATTTTTTTTATTTGTTATATTACATACACAATGGGAAAAGGAATGAAGCCTGAAAGAATTCATCTAGAAGGCCATGTTGCACGATGTTTCTGTTTTTTAGTCTATTTCTTTTTGGTCTATGATTCATGGTTGTCTTTTTGAGAGGGAAAGCTTTTATTCTATAATTAAATACTTTACTAATTTTTTCTGCCTGCAATTTTATAGTTTCACAGCAGATCAATAATATTTTTTGCTCTTCATCCAGATGCTATTATAAAAAAAAATACATACTAAGAAGAAATCTTGTGTGAAAACTAGAGAATTGGAGGAATAGTAATCCGCTAGATGGCAATCAAGATACACGAGTAGATCACAAAGTTATCACAGGTATGGCGATGACCTTGTGGTTGTCATGTTCTTTGGAGTGTGTGCCTATAATCTCATTCGTTGATGTGTAAAATTCGCCATGTGCTATTTTTTATGTTACGCTGGCATTCAAATGGAGTTTTTTGCAGGATCCATTCGACAGATATAGCTTTTGGTGGCTTAGCTTTATTGTATTTGGTTCGTGGTATTGTAACGGAATCAAAATGACGTGATTATATTTGCCGTGCGTATACTACACAATCCTGAATTTTACTCGCATTCACTCGGCTAATCCAAACTGACGATCAGTCCAATATAATCTAGCAAACAAAGGATAAATCTATTCTTTTAATTACATGATAGAGCAATGATTAGAAGAGTGATCAAGTATTCTTGGGCATCTAATTCGATTGTGTTTCTTAGATTTAGTTCGCAGAACTTAATTATTCTTCTACGTTTATAATGAGACTTGGTGTTTTTACGACTTGACAGCATTATAGTTTTGATTAATGTGAGGTGTGCTACTTGTTAAGTCGATTTCATTTCAGTGTTGTGCTTTAAATATAGTACGCAAGTCTACCCGTATTTAATGAGAATATCCTTCCGGAACAGAGCATGCGCTATTCGTGTGTAGCGGGTGCAGTGCGTGTACGACTGTAGCGTAGGTACGGTAACGAAAATCAAATCAAATAGGTTATTGCCTTTGATCAATAATATTCTGTTTATTGCGAGACGTTCAGCAATGTTAGATGGATGGAAAACTTCAGTATAGTTAGTGTGAAAAGCTGTGAGACAAAGTTGCAATATGTTGATTTTAATTGATCGTTCAATACTTTATTTTTGTTCGCAATACAGTTCTTCCGCACAGCCTTTAATGCATTGCTAATCAAAGGAAATCGTCCATCCAGCTGTTTAACAAGTTGTGTGGTACGAATATGGAACTGTAGGCTTGAGTATTATGGATTCAGCATGATATTTATTATCTTACATAATTTGGAAAAGAATAAGACCTCATCGATCGATATTAGACAGAAACAGGGGTTGAGAGGCAGTAAGACTGTTTATAATGTTCATCTGCTCCCGTAATATTGATATAAATGGTTTTATAATTGTTTGATTTCAAGAAAATTAGACTATTTGTACCGGAGACTTGAGCATGGTATTTATTAACCTACATTATTTGTCAGAATAAGACCTCAGCGATCAATATGAGACAGAAACGTGCTTTAAGAGGAGTAAGACTGTTTATAGTATTCACCTACTTCCGTAATATCGATATATATGGTTTCATAATTGTTTTGATTTCGAGAAAATTTTACTATTTGTGTCGGAGACTAGAGTAGCGTCCTCTGCGTATAGGATGTTGTTGTTTATACTTTCAAAAGTAATAATTAAAGACGAATTGTTTTAGAAATAAGTAGGTGTAAATAGAATGAGTTTATATCATTTGAACGAGTTTGTTCCTTTTATATAATACGTGAAAAAGAGATTTATGATGCATTAGAACCATTATTTAGCAGTATACATGGCGAGCGGCATGCGAATATGGGTTAGCCTATTTAGTTGATATTTATATTCGTTATATATTTCGTAGCCTTTTGTATGGTCTGTATTATCGTCGTTCTAAAAGACGTTGTGAGGTTAATTCATTGTGTTTGTTTTTACACAAGTCTTAGTCAATACAATAAATATGAACACGACGTTATTGTATAATATCAGTATCTCGACGAACAACGTTACGGCACCATCGAAAAACGAAGAAGATAGTATAATATGGAGGAGGCAAGCGATCGGAATTATACTGGCGATTACTGGCAACGTAATCATTAGTATTTCGCTTAGTGTACAAAAGTTTTCACATAACAGGTAATATCCGGTCATAGATACCTTCTTGCATAATGGAAAATGAATGGGATGTGGGATTCATCATATCATTTAGTTAAGGAAAAGGTTATGTAATCCTGTAATTACCAGTATTAGTATGTTCTCTCGAATTAAGCAAGTGAACACATTTTCTTTTCATCAACAACTTGCATTCATGCTGTGGTTCTAACTGGCATTGGATTGATGAAATATCTACGGGGAGGCGTGGGTATCCAACAAAAAAACTGAATTACGTAATACTGGGTCCTAGAAAGCGTCATATATTCCAACCAATCATTTATACTCTATAACGCATCAGTTTTCAATCAATCACATCGATAAATAAACGGTTCCTAAAAAAATTTGAAAAACTGGAAAACATAACTCGTTGCTGAAGTAATGATTGGTTCATTTTATATTACAGATTAGGCGAAGACGGAAAATATTATCTTGACAAATTCTGGTGGGTTGGTATGATGATGATGGTGATTGGCGAATTCGGAAACTTCATGGCGTACGGTTTTGCTCCGGCGTCGCTAGTAGCTCCTCTTGGAAGCGTCGCAGTACTGTCGAATGTTTGTATAGCTGCGTTGTTTCTACGAGAGCCGATCACCTCACCTGGAATCGTCGGAGTTACTATGATAATTGTAAGTGCTATTTCTTATTTGCTTCTAATGAAATGAAATACTGTATAAAATTATTATTTTTCCATCAGATCGGATCAATATTCCTCATCAGCTTCTCTGCCGCCGGGAATTACACACTGCCGCTTGAGATGATAGAGAGTTTTTTGAAAGCTTGGACATTTCTGGTTTATATCGGGATCGAAGCAATTGCCTTACTTGTACTTTTCTACCTAAAGTGAGTTGATATCATGCAAAAAGAAACATCTCGTTTGAAAAACAATCAACTCATTTATGATGGAGTTTGATTTTAAAGCTTTCTATTTTCTAGCACAATTCTAGATTGTTATTAATGTTATGATATCTCTATCTTTATTCACTATTTTCCTATCATGTCATGTAATTCGATACGAAGGAAAAGGTGGTTATGATACCCGTATCTTTATTTTCATACAGCTTGAAATTGGAAATGAATCACATGGTTATATTGCTGCTCATTGTATCATTATTGGCTTCAGCCACTGTGATATCGGCGAAGGCGGTCTCAACCTTGCTCTCGGCTGCCGTAAGCCACGGCATCGATAGAATATTGAATCCTGTCTTTTGGGTTATGCTACTTATTCTACCTATTACAACTGCAACTCAAATCAAATATCTCAACAGGGTATATAAGTGATTTATATCTGCAATGTGATTAGTAGGCTTGAACATTTGTTTATTCATTATATTCTCTATATGCAGGCTATGCAACTCTACAACGTCTCCGACGTCGTTCCTGTCAACTTCATATTTTTCACTGTGAGCGCTATATTAGCGGGAAACATTTTTTATCAGGAATTTTATGGCGTCCCTGTGCTAAGAGTTTGTATGTTTCTCTTCGGATGCTGTCTCTCATTTATAGGCGTTTACATAATCTCTCAATGGTACGCATTTCTTGTTTATTTTTTGGGATAGGCTATTTATATTTATATGTGGCTATTTTTCCATTATTCTTTAGACTCGAAATGTCAATGATTATCGGGCATCATAATAGTAATTTTGTAATATCTGGGAATAAGAATTATCGTATATGCACACAGACTTGATATGCTAGCTAGATAATAGAATAAAACTTGAATTATCTTCATCTGTTGTTTTAGCAAATCTGACAGAACATTGGGATGTAAATGTTTCTCAAAAAAAGAAGATGAGGAAGAAGAATCCATTATAAACAGGAACGACGATGATACTATAAGTAATCAATCCGAAACTAATGGTAAATTATCAAAGGAAGTTTCATCCAACAAACTTTCTAACAATCAAGGAGTTCTTCTCTTCTCGAGAATTATCTCTGCTCTCAAACTCCGAAAAAATGCGAAATAACGAATAGAATGAATTATATTTGCATGAGTTTTATTAAACCAGTTAGGTCACTCCTTTATTTTCAAAAATTGAATAAATAACACAGTTTTTTTCTACACGAATATTCATTATCGTCTTCGATCTGATTAAAACAAACGTAGAGTTAGGAGTGGCATTTCCATAATCACCGAATATATGTTTACGAAACAAATACTGGGACAAAGTCATACACTGTCCCGAACAAATTGACTGGAATAAATTTTATTTAATCTATCATTAATTTTATTAGGTACGTCAGGAGATTAATATAATGAGGCTGTAAACTTCGAGTTTGTTTAAAGAGATTTTTATTGTTTCACTGGAATGATATTCGTGATCATCGTTACATTTCGCAACTTTGTTTGCTGTAAGTTGCCAGACTGTATTCTTAGAAAGCCTTTGTATCGAAGATTCTTACTGCCTTGTAGTGTTTTTTATGACTACGTTATTTGTTTGTTAGGAAAATCATTAACAATATAGGAAAGACTTCCGTATCCATATTCTATAGCTGTATTTATAGGATTTTGATAAGTTTTAGTGCTCGCCCCAAAACTTGATAACTGCCATGGCTTTAAAGTTGTCTGGTGGTGTCATGTATGGGCAGATTGCAGGTTTCTTGGTCGCATTCCTCTCCACTATTACCTGTACCGTCACCTGTGTATGGAATCAATGGAGCAAAACTAGCGGAGCTTCTAGTACAAGTCTTCTCAACTCGATATGGGGTTTCAACGGAATCTGGATTCAATGTTTGCAGTATACTGCTGGGCAATATCAGTGTGACGATTATCAAACAGCTATTTTCGATTTAGCAAGTGAGAAATTTTAACTTCATGCTTTAAATTACTTTACAATATGTGCGAATGTATCTACCTTTTAACCCAGGGTAGTTGAATTGATTCTTAACTACCTATGTTCCCTTATTTTTCCCAGTGACTTATATGCTCTTAGTATTTCCCATGGATGAAATTTATAATGAGAAACATAATACAGAAAAAAGAGGAAAACATATAGAACCGTAACTTGTCCTAAAAAGAAAATAATATTAAAATAAGAAACCGTTTTATAATTCTCTGTTCCTTAAGTTTAAGTGATGTTGAAACACTCCATTGAAGATATTCATTGCTCGTTTCTCCCTCAATAACTTTACGAGATGCACGCCATGATTGACTCCAAACTGATATCCAGTTTTACGATCATTATATAAACTTTCTCTTAATTCCTTCAACATTACCACTCCCCCTTCAATAAACAGAATCTTTGATTCCGATGTTTCAAAAAATCCTGCATGGTCTGTCGCCCTATAACAAAATGCTGTTGCGCTTGGAAACTACAACTGTTAAATATCCTCGTCAAAAATGTTCAGTATGTTTAACTGTTTGTCTTTCTTGAATCCTTTTAAGCATACATGACTGTCATACGTGCAATGATGTGTATTGGAATTATACTTTCCGTATTCGGCTGCTTCGGATGTCTTGTCGGGATGCAGTGCAGCAGATTGTTCGACAGATCGCCAAACGTCAAAAGAAAGATCATGCAAATCACGGGAGCTATGTTTATCATCGCTGGTAAATGAATAATTCTTATTAAACGTATGCAGGAGCTAGTATGATAAATGTTGATGCTATTTGTGAATTCCCCGATATACCCTCAATTTCAATTCACCTTGGTTCACAGGCTTGCGAGATCCTGGCGAATGATTTAACCACCCCGTACAAATTTTCAATGTTTTTCAGGTGTTCTGACCTCAGGATCCATCATTTGGTTCATAGTCATGATCATGCAACAGTTCTTCTCTTACGCCAATCAAGATAACATGCTGCGGTACACTCTTGGTGCAACAATATATGTTGGAATCTTCAGCGCTATCATATCCTTCGTCGCTGGAATCATATTTCTTTGTATACCCGGACCAAAAGAGGAAGATGAAGCAGAAGCATACATACCATATACAGCAAAGCCATCTGCTTATCCAATGAATTATAATACAAACTCTCTAAAGCCCGCTTCTTACGGCTACGGTCGCGAAAGGGGCAGAAGGAGTGAAGAATACATTTAGAAGTTCAATTCTGATTGCATCACTTCCGTAAAAGTCACAAGCTCAGCGATAAGAAGTTAGGTGTAAGGGATGGCGAAAAGTAACATGTGCGTTGAACATATTTATAATTCTGACTATACTGTATAGACAAATTTTTAATTTAATGCGAGTTCATTCTACTATAGATGATTTCTATGGACATGGTCGAAGCTTTTATAGAGCACTTGAATAACTACCCCGAGCCTGTGAGCCGTGTAGTGCCAATATAGGCAGGATATCATATTTGTTTACTTGTAAGAATTAAAGCTGATTTTTGCAGATTTTGGCTCAGCACCTAAAAACGCCCACATATATTTTTTTTAAATAACATATATGAGGGTACCATAATTTTATCAGTGCTTGAGGCCTCCAACGGCCTTAATCCGGGCGTGGATGAGCGCATCCTGAAGGCTGTAATACCATCTTTTTGATTTATTGTGGTCGACCACTGAATCGCAAATGATTTCCTAAATATAGCCACTATCGAGGGTGAGACATTTACTGACGCTATTCAAAGTACCGTACTGTATGATTTCCATGCGTGTACAGTTTCCATGCACTAATAGGAATACGAAAAGCAATGTTCGCATATTACTTCCTCATCTCATTCAGCCGCTGTGAATGAACTGCTCGTGCTCACGCAGCAACAAAAAACCTCATTATTGTTGCATGTAGTCAGTTCGGATTTTAAGCTATCGAAGAAGTAGTGCGAGGGCGTATGTGTTCCGTTGATAATTTGGCTGCCTAATTTCAAAGGTATTGATCATAATTCGCATAAATGACGATAGACAGGGACGGTCTATTATTCATCAAATATGGACAACGAATAGAATAACTTCAGAAGCAGTCAGTTATGAATAGGCTGTGTTTTGAATAACGACGTATCTTTTTTCTCTGTTCGTAATTTCCTTTGACATATGTTCTTTGTCAGCTAGCGCACATGCTAGTTATACAGTATCTGTGTGAATAAGGAAACAGTTTTTGTTCCTCTGTTGCATAATGGGCGCGGGATTGTGCAGAGGTAGAAGGGAAGTGAAACTTGTGCTTATAGGGCTTGACTTGGCAGGGAAAACGTCAGTACTGAACAGATTGCGATTTGGTGAAGCTGGCAGCACAACACCAACTGTTGGATTCAACTACGAAACATTTGTCCATAAAGGAGCCACTTTCGATATATGGGACACCGGTGGACAAGATAAACTTCGGGATCTGTGGAGGCATTACTACGAACAAGTCAATGGAGTATTATTCGTTATAGATTCAACCGACGAATCTCGTTTGAGTGAGGCTAGAGATGAATTACATAAAGCCATGAGAGATCTTCATCTGAAGGATGCCTTTCTCTGCGTCCTGGCGAACAAAAGAGATCTAGAACAGTGCATGTCTGCCGATCAAATACGGGATGGTTTACAGGTGGAAAACTTTAAAGATAGGCAATGGACTCTTGCTGAAGTCAGTGCTCTTAAGGGAACGGGTTTCAACGAAGTATTGGACTGGATTTTGAAGCTGAAAAGTGACAAGTGAATACTCCAGTTCATTCTTTGATCACGCAAATTTCCGTATTGTTTTTCGCCTTTCAGTAAATATTATTTACATATTAGGTCGATGCTAGAAACCGCAACTGAGCTACTCATTGCCGTTTATTCATACCAGCACGTTCAAATTTTTAAACTGCATGTAGATAAATACTCCAGAGAAGGATCAATTGCTTGACTAATAATGGATACTGATGGTATTATTGAATATTAGATGTGATAGACAAAATGTATTGTCTTGGTGTCAATATAATTGACCGCTATACGAGAAGAAAATGATTTAAAATGTCCAAATCGTCCCAAAACATTTGTCTTGTAAACGTATATAGTGTTATCTATTTAAAGTAGCGAACTATGCATTACTATGCACCAATAAACACGCCAGGAAGTTGCTTACTCGACAGGTTCTGCTTCCTGCCAAAAATGTGACTAAACGCGGTCTGAGTATACAGCTCAAGATATTTTCATTCCCCTGAGTCATACCATATAGGTAGAATAAATTCGTGCTGCATTAATCTTAATTCTTTATGAAATGAATACATTGAATACCGAGCAAAATCCAATGCATAGAATTTCTTAAAGCAACCGATTATCATCATTTTATAACAGCCATCTAAATCCATTTTATACTGATATATGTTACCGTATGTTAGGTAACTTTTAAAAATGGAAAATGATGAGCAGGATCATTTACCACTAGCCATGCTATTTATTACATAGAAAAACTGTATTTCATATGTCTTGGAAGTGGTTTACACGGTGATACACAATATTATATCATTGCCCCTTTGTGTGTTTCATTTTTACTGTCCAAGTATTAGCGTAATTATAGGAAGCGTGCCATGACTTGGAACAAAGTTCTTTTACTGAACAAAGTTTGTCATTGACTGCTTAATAATTATTCTTTTTCGTGTCATATTTTGTCGTTCGGAGTTGATCATAGTGACATCATGACCAATCATAAATTTGGCAAAATGTTACCTATAGAAGAAAAACAAACCTACACATGCAATACTTCAATCAAATCCCACTCGAAACCAGCACATTTTACTCGCTCGCTAAGAGCAGCTTATGTAAACTGACTAAATATTGAATTACTGCAGTACGAGTCTCTGTAACCACAGTGTAAAGTAACAAAAGAGGAATGAAGGATTTGAATTACACTGACATGTATGTTAGAATATTTCATATCATTTGCTAGACCTATCTGCAATGTTCTCATGAATGCTCAGTTTTGTGCTGTTTTAAGTGAATTCTGACCTAATTTTTTGTTTCCTATATCACCTGTGACAAATCTTATAATTAATCTGTTTCGTTTGAGCAGTACGTCACCTTATTTTTCTTACTCCGTAGAGGCGATATATTATTGTTGGCAGGAGTGAAATTGTTATGATAATTTTCTAATTGTATTTATTTAATGAATTATTAGCCCAATAAAATTCACATAGAAGATTTTCAGTTTCCTTCAACTAAATATGATTATAAAACAAATTCAGTCTGTTGTGAAATTTCAGTGCGGTGAAATATATTTTTAAATTTTTGACATGTTGATGACTGCGCACTATTTGCTAATGACAAAATTATTCACGTCCGCTTAAAGTTTTCTAGGAATAATGTAAGGTAACAAACACTCGCCAATCAATTAATTAATGCCGTTGAGTTATTTTACCGTTAATGCACTGTACCGCTTCATTCTCTTTACAGCCACCTAGCGGAGAGTATACGACAGATCGATCAGTTTTCAAATCGTTCTGCTGATGGGAGAACTCCAAGTCTCCCAGTCATTGGGTTTCCATTGTAAATTTAGTCAGAGAACGAATAGTCATAAATCGTTAGCGTGTAGTGTTTTGGCCGACTTAAGTCGCAAACTAGTGTAATAAATGTCATTACATAATAGCAAGAAGAAAAAAACTTATCAGTTGATAAGATTTACTGTTTAGTTTATTGAACTGTAGTGTTCTTTTCAACGCATTTCTTGTTTCCATCGCTACATACCGTATTGCATTGTACTATAGAATGATACGAGATTCCTGTTACCTGTACAGTATACATGTGTGTCCAATTGTCGCCTGCTTCCCCCTAAATTATAGCGTTCAGGAAACAGGTGCATACTTACTTTTCACCAACCGGAATTTCTAAACGGATAGCAATTTACACTACTGTGGTATTTTGACGGCATTCTTTTTGCCGCAGGGACCTCAGGTCAGAAAATAATAACACGAGATTTCACTGACGTGTGGTAGTAAATAAGTTTGAGTGTTTTTGTCTGTAGTTCTAACATAGTCACGGGTTTTAGATCGCCGGAGTGTTTTAGAGAATCAAGAATTTTTTAAAGAACTGTATTTTAGTTTAGTTTAGAATAGATAATATATAATATTTTATTATTCCGCAATGAAGCCGATAGTGCGGAATATTGTGGTGTGTATTTTATGAAGGTTTTATTGTGTTAAGTGGAAAGGTGTTGAATATGTACGTACTTGGGAAATGTACTTTTTGATAAACGCCTCAGTTGTAATTAATTAAGCGCTAAATGTCTGATTAAAAACAGCGACGTCCGACAAATGCCGTTAGACAATATACAGCTGACGAGTTCATGTCTCAGTGGGGGAGCGTAACAACAAGCTCAAGCTTCAACATATGTTTACTCGATCAGTCGGGAATCACGCTGCGTTGAGACTAATGTGACGTCACCAAACAACAACAAGTGCTGTTTCTTTGCACAATATGAATGACCTTAGCTTTGGAAGGGTTTGAAAATAAGGTCGGATATTAGTTCGGCAATGTGTAAGTGCATTAAAATGGCGTCTTTCACGCAAACATGACGGTCGCAAGTGATATTCTAATCAATGACGACAGAAACATGTGCGCGACACATGTTCGCAATGAGGGCGTGCGTTGCATGTGATTGGCTGGGTTCAATTTACGTCATAATTCTTTGTTTCTCTCGGTTAAGCTAGTAGAAATTTAGCGAATCTCTATTTGAGTGCAGTTTGAGAAAGTTTTCGTTTATTTTGAATTATCCGTTGGCTTTTTTACCTCGAAATAATCGTTTCTTTACTTGTTTTGTTTTCGAAATCAGTAAAACGTTGCTGATTTAGTTCCAACTAATAGGAATACCATGCAGGATTGCTCGATTGACTTGCTGATTCAAGCTGCAAATTATGTGGAAAAATGCGAAAATAAACGAAGCAGAGGTTCTTATAATATCTTATATTTATATTATCTAACACTACTTAGTTTCAGTTCAAGAAATGATTAATGCAGAAGTGCTTTTAATCGCAGATAGCCGCTTTTATCTTTTCCAACTATCTGTTATAATTCTTTGTTGTTGTGTGTGTTTGTTGGATTAGCTGAAGAATGGGATCATTGAGGAAGGAAATCAACTATGTAGTTGACATTTCTTGTTTATGTTGGAAAGCCAGACCAATCAGATTAGTGATGTTTCCTGATATTCTGGTCTATGGTTTCATTTTGAGTTTCTACTCTGTTATCAAATCGAACTATATACTTATGTTTTACTTCAATTGCTTTTAGTTCTTGTACTTCTGTTTAGTTCTTGTGGGTATATAGGAGTTATTTATTTCCTTGTAATATTCTTCAGGGAAAGGACTCTCATTTGGGCGTGTCAAACTAATCGTATATGAATTTGATGAGACCTTTCTAATACTTCAACCCACCACCCAAATGAACTTGTATTCTAGTGCTAGGCTAATTTGATTTTTACTGTGACACAAAAGCATATTTGATATTAAAACTACAGCAGGTCTCCACATAATGTCGCGGGTAGGTTATTGGAAAGTGTGACTTGGTGGAATAAAAAACTAATTTTTCCAGGGAACCAATGATATAAACAGTGCACGCTCAGCGCTCATTGTAAAAAGCATAAATCAAGGAATAAATTCTTTTAGCGGCAAAAACAGTACGGAGCGAGTTTTATCACCACTTAATTTGAAACTAAACAATAACAAACATCGCACATGGCAGAAGCACGCACTGAGGGCTTTCGTACGGCATGTTATATGTTTGTATAATTATTACATAGGTTTTTCTATTTTGCATTTTTTCTCATTAACGTCATAGCCAGACGACTTTATTTCGAGGACGAGTTGTATTATCGATAGCGATCAAACTATAACAGTGTTTGTTACATCACAGGATTCAAAAATTTAGTTTTCATGCGTTCCCAAGCAAGTGTATTTTTCCCTGGTGTACAGAGTTCATTGGATATTTATATATTCAGGCATACGTTATAGGTATAGTATATACAAATCGCTTTCGTGATGTTTCCATGATTGGCTTAACTCTGAGATTCCTATAAGACTCGGATCCTATTGAAATATAGTACAGCAATGGTAAATTTTTTAACAATATTATATAGAAGTAGTGATAACGTTTCCTTGTTGAACGCATTGCCATAAGACCAATCACCTACTGTTTATGAGTCAATAAAAATATTTGCCTTCAATGTAAAACAGTGCAAACAATGTGAG
This sequence comes from Halocynthia aurantium, assembly GCA_013436065.1. NCBI lineage: Eukaryota > Metazoa > Chordata > Ascidiacea > Stolidobranchia > Pyuridae > Halocynthia > Halocynthia aurantium. Next base: position 70,638 of record QXVX01007356.1, read on the forward strand.
AATTTTCACAGTTGAACATTATATCTCATTCTTATAATCAATGTTATCTCACCTGTAATTGTGAAAGCCAAGCGAAGTTGTAATATTGGTATTGGTTGTGAATTGTATTCATTGGTGTTCCTCATTTTAGTGAATAGTTGTTTTTGTATTTACCAGAGACACTGAAAATGTCCTTTGTACTGTACAAAGCTTGAAATACCTTGCCGTGACTTGTCATATATTTACTTGAAGCACCCACGCCTCATAAATGTTTGCTCAAGCTACGTAATGAATATCAACCGCAAAATGCCCAAAACCGAAATTGTATTCTTTTCTTGAAGTTGCCGCACCCTAACTACCTTTATGCTATCCGGATTTGAATTTCAATACGGATACGCAAGCTTTAATTTTAATTATTTGAATCTGAAATGTGTCATGAGTTTTGGAGTCCTAGCTTGTGATGTGTAATGCTCTCTTTTGTGCAATGTAACTTAGGCATATGTTTGTGTTACCTTTTCGCGTGTGGGTGTATTACGTAATGTCTTGGCTTGGTTGGTTAAGTGGTTTATTTTATGGGTTTCTGAACTCCCTCGCACTGTTTGTTCTTTCACCAAGTCCCATTAAGGAACTAGTATTCAAATTGATTAGCTAAGCTAATAAATATAATCTGTGACTGAAACATTATTTATTTTCTCAACAGAATCAGATCACGGATATGCCTCGCCCTTCAGGTACGATGAAGAACCATTGCGCAAAAAGATGAAATCGGTCAAAAAGAATCAAAATAGGTTTGCATTAAAATTAGGTATTTGAATCTGGGCACACGTTCCGAAATACAAAAAGAATAAGAGCAAATTGTCTAAGGACTAGGATAATGTGACATAAAATAACGGGAAGTGTGTTAAAACCCACCAGATATATGAAAATAAAATGGAAAAGTTATGTGATGTAGACCAGAAACCATCATGAAAAATAACAATTATGATATTGGGCTTAATTTCTATTTGAGTGATCTCATTCTCTTCAATTTTTGTCTCAAGTTCGTCTTAATATTGAGATCTACCTACACATTCCTGTTCTCAGCGATTTCTCCTTATGTCCTTGTAGACGTGTTTGCTTTGTTTATCAGCTATTAGCGTGTTTTTAGGTCACGGTTGTCTCGTTGAAAATAAATAGCAACGTCTCGTGATATCTTTTACTGGGTACTTCACCCGGTGCACGTTTGTTTTCACACTTATGGGAGAGTTATGATGCAACTTCCCTTTTAGCTTTTTGATAAAACTTATTCTGAATAATGACTATCACATGCTCTGGATGGTAATTGATATATTTCGCTCGCTATTGTGATGATGCATATATGCTGTGATTGATTGGTCACCATGTAGAGGAAATGATAACAGATGATACACGTACAACAATTACTTATGTTCGGTTCAACACGTAGACTTTTCTCATCTGGCTTATTCTCTCAAATACAATATTTGATTAAGCAACCAAATGAGACAAACCGTTGGAACACCCTATCAAAAAGCATACGTTTTACGTGTACGTGGATTCACGTAATCATTTTTCGGAGTTACGAGTATTTTGCTCCTTATTCTCATTAAGTATATAAACATCAGATAATACAGAAACCAGCTCATGGGCCCCAAGCCCAGACAAGTACAGTAGCGTATACCACCAAGAATTATTCTGAATAAAATAAAGAAGAAAGTGATACCTACCCTCCTCCCTAAGCAACGATTTTTCGACTTACGAGATAGTTTTCAACAGCGGTACTTGCGTACTTGCAAATCGTAGTTGTTAATTGTAAATTCAAAGTTGCATTGAGACGACCTAGTCACAATATATTTGAAACGAACACAAAAATACAGCAACCTTTGAAATATATGTCAGTGTACAGTATGCAGATGGCAAATTGAAATGAAGTGTACCTTATCTAATCTATCTTATCATATATAATTTATTTTCTAACATTTAATATGTTTTTACAGAACTTCACACAACGAATTGGAAAAAAATAGGTAAGTGTTTCGAAGTGTTAATGCATTGGTCTCTAATTATAATCATCATCCCAATACTTAATGAATGTTGCAATATAGCAATGATTCACAGCTTAGATATGTCGATATAATCATCTGGATGATTGGTAATGCTTATGTTGGACTATAGTTCGACACACTCAAAAGTAATAGATAAAATCAAAGTAGAGAACTTTAACCTTACTGTAGTATATATATATAGTGTTTTGTTTAATTGGTAATTTCTACAATATAGAGTTGAATAATTACAATATATATTTTATGTAACAGGAGGGCTCATTTACGTAATTGCCTCGATAATCTAAAATCCATTGTGCCATTGGGTTCTGACGCCACCAGGCATACGACGCTCGGTCTTCTCAACAAAGCAAAAACCCTAATCAAGGTACGTCAGCATTTGTCTATTCACATTACTCTTCGAGATTTTTCCTCTCAATGGCAATTTTTTATTAGGATCTCGAGATAAAAGACAACAAGTACGAAACTGAGAAGGACAGGTTGGCGAAACACAATGATAAACTCAAAGAACTTCTCTTCAATCTCGAAGTTAAATATGCAAGATACCGCAGAGATTCCACTGGTTCTGGAACATTTTCGGAATGTTCAAATGAGTCTGATAAAGGTGAGTAAAAAGAAGTAGGTGTTCATGTAGGATAAGAGAAGATGCATGCAGAATCATAGCAAAAAAAATTGGATGAATACTTGGATGAAATCCACAGTGGCATAAATTGTAATTCATTCGTGCAATTTTATAAGCTGAGTTAAAAATAAATCGATGGAACTGTATAGCACCATTTCATTGTTCCCACCAAAATAGCAGCAAAATTCCCAGTTATTTTGCTCACCAATAGTGCACCATTACGCATCTAGTTGGAAATTATTCTCTGGCGTTAGTACCTACATTTAGTCATCTTTCTTTTCTACTTTTTCCCAGATGAAATTATCGACGTTCTTGAAATGAGTTCCAGTAGCGGGGATGAACTGATGATACAAGACATGGCTGTGTGTGGAAATGATCCATCGAATGGGATGCTCATGAGCATGCCAGAAATATTGATTGCCTCAACGTAGCAATCTTTGCTCTCAAGAATTCTCTCGGTAGGAATCCCACTTCAATAAATTGAATCCATTTTATTGACATTTCTGTACTTTTCACCGTATCCATTCCAACTTACCCCCTGTCTGAATTAAACGTTGTTTATTCATTATCGTAGTTTAGTAGCGTAGTTCGACTTAGGTTGATTTCGTCGTCATTTCATTGTGTACGGTATGATTAAAGTTAAGACATGTCGATTGTGCTTCCTTGGCCACACCTCACACGCCAATAAGTTTGTTTACGACGGTCGGCGCTGAAAACGCTTGTTCAAAACATTTCTATTATCTTCATTCAATGTAATTATCTATCTTACTAATAAAATTGATAATAATATATTTTGAAAATATGTATATGGTTATATTTTTTTATTGATTCTTTTCCCGTAACTTTTAACGGTTTTGCTAACTCGGTATTCGCTAACTTTCGCTAGACCAATGGGTATCGGTAAGCGATGTGCCCTAGCAATTGCTCTTCTAGCTTCCGATTTGCCGTTACGATTTGATGTCTGTTTTTGCTGTGCAAGCCTTCAAATCTGACACGTATCAACCATTTGGCTCTGAAATTAACCGCATTCCTTGTTGTAATGTGTTTTTGATATGACTGAAAATTCATTAGAAGATTTCTTATTCGGCACTGTGACGTGAAAATTTACTTAAATCTATTTTTTTCTGTGCGGCGAGTTGCGGTCTCGCCTTATATATTTTGGCCAAATTCAGCTAAAATCAATTTGAGTGTTATATGCTTGGTCTTGTCAGTAATACCATCATTTCAGTAAAAATGAATTTGTTTTTCTAATGATTCCTGCAGCACTCTGTACAAATACTCACTGGTGGGCTGTTGAGCTGCAGTAAATCTATTGCTACATTTGGGTGATATGGCACATACTTAGCGCTGTTAGAAAACAAATCGTCCGTTTAAAATTGAAACGTTAATGAGTTCTCGTAACGTCAGACCGAATGAAATCTGTTGTTTTGTAAATAGCATAAGTCTGTGCCGTTCTATTCAACTCTTGTCTCATTTGTTTCACTTTTTTGTTGGTATTAATGCATATACTGTCGCCTCTATATCAGTTTCTGTTGCATTAGTGTCAACAGCCACTGTTATACAATGTTTAAGGTGTTTTTATGTAAAATGTAATCATCGTTTTGGCATCGCGTATCCGACATTACACCGATACTTTATAAGTATTTACTGTGTGATATAGCGTACAACATTGACCGCCATCATTTGGGAAAGGGTTAGAAACATATTGTTGTTTAGGACTTAGGTGACTCAGCTTGTCATGCTCCTTGCCAACTAGTCGAAAACGCGATGCCTGTTCTATCTATCCATATTGAAATTAATTGATTTTTGCATTTGATTGTATGTCTGCAAATTGAAAAAAAAATTATTTATTGCAAATCGATCAATTTGTTTACTTACTGAAACCCTGCTCTAGCGAACCTGGAACAGTGGAGGCTGCTGTCGAGGCCTTTACGAAGGCCGCTCAATGCTATTTTTATGAGATTATCAATTGCAGTGTACATATATATATATTGAAGCATACCGTTACACTGAGTACGGTGCAGGTACTGTTTACTGTCTTGTTCATTCGTTCCGTGTTCAAAGAAATGAATGTAACGCTTGAGGTCGCAAAACGCATTGAAACACAGATCTCAATCACTCTCTGAAAATCAAAACCAAAAACTTGTGACGACTGTGTTTTGGGATCTTTGGCAGAATTTTTGGTTTAATCAGTTACATTTATATGTTTCATGTTGGTGTCCTGTGCATAATGTTTCAGATAGTACTCTCTGTTGTATGTCACATTCTTGTTGTGTTTGTAATAAATATTCTATAGCATTTGAAACTTATGAAATCTTTACTGTGTTACACTTAAATATTAATATTGTGAGTACTATGTAGAAGTTTTCAAGTTGTCATCATTCTGTCATGTATACGATCTCTCACAATCTTCAATTTGTAAAACTCATCCCAAGTGAAACTGTATCAAAGTTCCATCTTCATTTTATGGTGAAGCATTTACATTTATAATTTTAGATGAAAATAACCACCCCTACTAGCATCAACCTCAAAACACTGCTTTGTATGCTGAATGTGAATGCTATGATTTATGCATTTTTGGTTTCATAACATACATACATACATACATAGCCTACGCGTTTTTGAAAAGAAATTCACCAGTTACCTTTTTATAAGCAAACAATGTGTTTAGTTTAAGCCAGACAAATAAAGCAATGGCGGGTTGGGAGAAGAAAGGACGCCGGTTGCCATGGGTGATAAGAAGTAGAAAGTCTTAACAATTGACAGATTGAAAACCTTAACCTATTGAATTACCTGTAGTGCGGACCCTTTAAAGTTTTTTTGTATCGCCATTGTCTGAGACGCATTGTAAGCTATTTATATCAGGGCAATTATTGCTGAGTGTTGAGAAAAATAGGTGTAGAACGTCAGTGCAATGCATCCAAGTGTTTTTGTATCGCTTTTATCATATCGCTGTAATATTTTTTCATGATATTCTATGAGTTATAACTACTACAGATACTTTGCAGATGAATACTAGGTACAAACAACTTGGGAGACCTAATTTCTGTTGACTGATGATGACGTCCACCGTCTACCGAGAAGTTACAAAAGATTGTTTTGACTTTACCTGCGGTTATACGGGCCTCAAGTTACAATAGAAGATTTGAACGGTGAAGCGAATAGCTTAAGTATATTAAAAATTCATCTGCTGTTTTTAATTTTGGTTAATGATCTATTTCAGATACTTGCTATCGTGATATGTGCTAATATGGACGAGTTAAGTCGTGGTGATGACGCTCCTGTTGGTCAAGTAAAATTGGACATTATTCAGGTACATTGGAAATGTTGTATTCTTATTCTCAATATATTTTTAACCTCTTTTGACGTGTGTCCTAGGACTCCAATAATGTAAAAGAATCCTATGAAGCAGCATTGCCATGTACACGTAAAACAAACGTTTTGAAAGATCTTCTCAAACTGCCATCTGAACTTGAATGTTATTCTACTGCCAGAGAAATATTGCGCCCGAAACAAAGGTGAGGGCGCTTAAAAATGATAATTGTCGTTACAGTAACAAAGTTCTTTATCTATCCGTAATTGTTCATTCATCGCCACTTGAAGATCTATTGACCTAGCGAATGTTAATATTTGCGACGTTCCCGAAGAGGCCTTCGAGTTTGTGGAAGCTCAAGAGTTGAATTTGGAACATAATGCTATACAGGCGATACCTCCGTCCATAGCGTCACTAAAAAATTTGAGGTAAGCGATGTCTCCATTTCGCATTCGTGATAAGAAAACTTTTACTGTTCTGAGTGTCTTTTCCGTGTTACAGAATTCTTCAGTTGAACAACAATCGTCTTGTTGAACTGAACGTCGCAACAGGGCGTTTAAAAAAGCTGAAATTACTCGATATAAGTTCCAATCCTTTCCCAACCTTTCCCGTGGATACCGTTTCCAAATTAATCTATCTCACTCATTTGGGTTTGTCAAGTGTTGGCCTTACCGCGTTCCCGGATAAATTTTGCATAGTATTAAAACATTTGGAAGTCATCTCGCTGACGGGCAACGAACTTTCGGATTTGCCGTGTGATTTCACTGCGTTTCAAAAATTACGTGAGCTTCAGTTGCAAGACAATAGGTTGGCCCATTTGCCTTTATGTTTATGTGGGCTCAAACGTTTACGTTCGCTGAACCTCGATGGCAATAGGATTTCGTCCATTCCGGAAGAGATTTGTCGCATGACGGAACTTCGCCACCTGTATATATCGAGGAATCGTATGACGGAACTCTGTGGCGGAATTTTTATGATAGAGCAACTCGAGGTTTTGGGCGCTGCCGATAACCAAATCTCTGATATTCCAGTGCAAATACACAAACTCAAAGGTTTACGCGAGATTTTATTAGACAATAATAAAATTCGATATTTGCCAACCCGGATTCGGGACCTGACGAATTTGCGGACGTTGAGAATTCGAAACAACGAAATCAGAAAATTACCAAAAGGCATTCACAAGTTACAGCATCTTGTAGTGCTGGATGTCGGTGGTAACAAGTAAGCTGTGTTTACTCTACTCCCAATTATAAGCGTCGTTTTTCTTCACCGTGTGCCGTATGTTTTAAACATTAGAAAGATCCATTCAGGGTAGAATTACATTCAAGCTTCAAACATATTTTATTTAGACTTCGCGAGTTGCCAAACAACATATGTGCATTGTCTATGATCAGAATTCTCATGCTCGACGATAATTTGCTTCACGATCTTCCTCCTTACATCGGTCATCTTAGAAACCTCATTCAGATCAGCGTCACAGGCAATAAGGTCGAATTTTCATTCCTTTTTGTTTACTAACTAACTAACTAAAAATTATTTGTGCAATTTTCCGTGTAGTTTGACCATTTTCCCATGTCTGTGTTTGCTATCAAATCACTGCAGAGATTGTATGCCGGACAAGATCAGGGATTTCCATTTCCTAAACTGCCGGACCAGGTGCGTTTATAGGTGTTAATTTTATAGGGCCTATGGACCATTTGGCTTCAGCTGTCAAATCTCATCATACCAACACATCAATAAAATTTATCGCTGTATCTCGTACAGTTTGTAATGATGTATATGGAATATTCATGCAGCAAAATAAACACAGTAGGAACTCGATTAAAGTCGTTATTTGATATTTATTCCTTGATTTATCTGTTGTTGTTTTTCAGGTACGTCATTTAGAAAGCCTGTCGGAATTGTACCTCGATAACAATTCGTTATTATGTCTGCCCGAAACCATAAACGAGCTCAGACAACTAAAAGTTATAGCTGTTCAAAACAATAGATTGTCTGCTCTGCCTCACTGTTTACCCAACTTAACCAGTAAGTTGCAGATTATGACTAGTACAGGTTGAACATCGATTACCCGGCATCCTTGCATTCATGCTGGATTACTCAATGTCCGGATTAAACCATGTCGGACTATTGATGTTCAACCTGTATATGCATCGTAGTCGTAATGCACCAATAATCTCCATCTGCTATTGATTTTATTGCATTTATTTGGCTACACTCAGAACTGAAGACTCTTTGCCTGGATAACAATGCAATTTCGCGCTTGCCTGAGAGCATCGATAATCTCACAGAGTTGAAATCATTGGGAACAAGCAACAATCCTTGGGTTTTTCCGCCAACAGATGTTTGTGAAGAAGGTCTTCAAGCAATTCTCGGTTATATTGCTGTACAAAAGCGAATACGATACTGTACAACAAAGGTGAATATAAAAAAGCTGTTTTGAATTATATAATCTGCATCAAATCCTAATCACTAGCTTGTTATTCGTAGTTACAAGCATGGTGGAGAGGATGCATGGTTAGACATGGCTTTGGTTGCTTCGATACGGGGATGAAATCAAAGAAAAAATCGAAAGGAAAGAACAAAAAAGGGTCAGCGAAAAAGCGAAAGTGACGTTGGATAGGTCAAATTATCCCACGTCCGTTATTAAAGTGAAAAATCAATTAAACGTCAATTCTTCATTTGAAATTAAAAATATAATCATGTTTGCCAAACTCAAGCTTTTATTCGAAATTCGAATCCGCTAGTTGGCAGTATGACTGCGGTATGGTATAGTATTATAGTTTTCAGGGAAATAGTGTTACGCAGCATTGCCATATAAAATTGTTTATCACATTCGTCAATTACATACCCATGCTAGATTACAGCAATATAGGCTATTGGATTCAGCTGTCAAAACACATTAACACTATAATACCAATAGAAGTGTCGCTATACTGTGTCTGAAGTGAGTCATATGCAACGCTTTCGCGTAGAAATACGTCGTAACTAGTCGCTCTATGACTAGTATTATTTTAGGCGTCGCAATTCCTACTGAAATACGTCCTGTACATATTCTTATTTCAAGTTTTTATTCAACACGATAATGTCTACGCAATTCTTAAATATTTGGAGGACGCCACCTAGAAGAAATATTGCTACATGTGATTTGAGTAAACGTCACTCGCAATCCGCCTTAAAAACTTTTACCTATAGCCCTACAACAGAAGAATATTCCAGAGTGAAAAATTTATCCCATATCATTACTGTAATTTAGAAGGTATATATTAACCTTGAAAATGTTTACATTATTTAATAATCGTAGTCCATATAAGTTCATCTATTTCGCCGTTTAAAATTTAAAATGGGTTTATTTCAGAATAAATAGTTTGTATAGTTGGCGGGAGTAATTTGATTGGATTTCCGTGTATGAGGGTGAGGTTTTAAGAGAAACCTTTCTTTTGGTCTGAGAATTCATCATGACAGCGGTAAGTTAGTTTTTTAAGGTTTTAAAATGATTTTTAACCGAATAATGGAATTAAATGAGACTAGTAGAGGTTGATAATGCTACCATGAGATATTTCTCGCTAATAGGCTACATCGAAGCCGGGTACTAAAGGGAAAGGTAAGAAGAAGAAGACGACAACTAAGTTCTACCTCGATTGTACTCACCCTGTCGAAGATGGAATCATGGATGCAACGAATTTCGTGAGTAATGAAATTATATGTCTTGTGTTCCTACAAAGGAGCATAATAGCTAAAACCTGTATAAAATGTTTAGTGAAGAGATTGGACCATTGTGATAGTGTATCGTGTACAACCTTTGCTTTCCGTACATTTAATTTGTATTAGTAATTTTTTTAAAGATATTCTTTGACCTTAGTTTTAATATGTATTTGTACATTTTTTAAATTGATATGGTTTCGTTTCCAGGAGAGTTTTCTCAAAGAGAGAATAAAGGTCAACGGGAAGACGAATAATCTTGGCAATCAAGTAGCGGTGGAATTGCAGAAGCACAAAATCGCAGTGGTGTGTGACATCCCTTTCTCCAAAAGGTAACATGTATTTGTTTTGTCTAAAAATTCTGCTGTATAAGTTAGAGATTAAAACAATCAGTTTGCTTTTTGCCTGTTTTACTTGTAGGAATTTCTTTAGCTTTCCATAGAAATTCATTCATTTCATCTCTACAATATTCACTACTGAAAACATATAGCTAAGTGTGAATTGCGCAACAATTACAATAGCGGTTGAACACCTATGTCTACAAATTAATTGACCAAATCGGGCACTACATGCTCTACCATTCGGCCGGTAGAGTTTCACATGAAAAATAAATGGAATAAGTCAGCGATTCATCTGAGTTTTACTAGCATAAACCATCTACCTCTATCTAGAATATGATTCTCAATCTCCCACACTTTGTTTTCTGTTTTAGATATCTCAAATACCTTACGAAGAAATATTTGAAAAAAAATAATCTTCGTGACTGGTTGAGAGTGATTGCTGCCACCAAGGACTCTTATGAATTGAGGTACGTGATCTGTAGTGGAGTATTCGACATTGAGTATATTTTTTGTGTAATTATTATTACGCATTACATTAAATCTGTCTTGCATGTGAGCATGGTTAGATGACAAGTAGTTTTTCAAATGGTCCTCAGATTTCTCTCTTTTTGCTTTCCTGAAAACGAGGCAGCTGCCTTCAGGCAGAAATCAAAATGTGTGAACAGGGTTTTCCCCATTAGTTGTTCGAACTTTACTCTTTAGATATTCTATACCTAGTGAAGAAAAAAAAATCTAAAACATGTTTTAAATAATCCTGGTAATCAAAATGTTTTATATTTAACATGTCGATATATTGTCCGTATCCATTTAGTACCAAATCTTTTGGAAGTAGAAAAAATTGAAAGCAAGTAAAAATAATCAATGTGTAGATGGAGACCCGCGAGTTATTTGCTTTCACAATGTTTCTTTGTTGTTGCCACCTTGGCGGGCAATCAGTTGTTGTTGATGATCGCTGGTTAAGACCGCGTTCGAGATTAATCTCTGGCCTAATCTTGTATAAATTCATGATAATCGTAAACATTTAACGTTAGCAACAATAACACCATTGTGCGTTAGTTGAACTGCGTTCTGGTTGATGTAGGTGTTGCTCAGGATGTGTTTATTTGTTTGAATATAGGTACTTCCAGATAAACCAGGATGAGGAGGACGAGGAAGAAGAGGATTAACTTAATGCATGTTAATTTTCGATGGAAAAAATAAAGATTAATATGCTTATGTGAAGTCGTTATTCATAATTGCTGAAAAATTGTTAGTGATCAAGTTGGCATATTAGGTTCTGAAACAGTGTTTCCTAAAGTGTATCCACCCAGTCCTAGATGGTTTGTAAACTGCGGTTCCATATATATATGTGGTATATAACAGTGAGTTGCTTAGTGGTAGTGGTAAGGACCGCGTCAACCGACCTTGCGGTTGTGATATGTACCAGGCTTTCTAATGATGGTAATGAAAAAAATAGGCAGAGAATGTTTGTATTGTATTCAACTGTCAGCAGTTCCAGGTTTTGCAAAACATTTGTGAGTAGTGAAGAATGCTAAACAAGATATTCAAGTCTGTTGATTTTGTTTGCTATTCATAGCGTGAAATCTACTATCTGTAGTAAGCAACCGTTGTTCCTAAAGATTCAGCCCACCATCCTATCGGATAGTTGCGAAATTTTGCATGATCTTGTTCAGTTTCGGTAATCTAATCTAGATGAATGCGGATGTTTGAAGGAGTAATAATTAGAAAGGGAGTGGAAGAAAATTACTTAATGGGTAGTACGGGTACTCCTCACGTAACGACCACTCCAAGTTACGACCATTTGATACTTGGTAACTTTTCGTAGTCTTGTAGACTCTATCATTGGTCGGACGACATTTGAACAATATCTAAAGACATTTCATGACCAGATCGTTGAAGCAGAATCTGTTCCGTGAGCGAGGAGATCGTTCACCGATCAATTCGCTTCACGACTAGTTCGTTGGAACGGAACCTGGCCGTTAAGTAGGGATTAGCTTTATTGTGTGAGGGTTTCCGCAAAATCTCGAACCGCGTCTGACACTTCTTTTTTACCACCATCAGCGCTGAATCGACTAATTACTCTAAATTAAAACAATTATCAATATCGTCATCGGATGCACCCCTGGCGTCAGTAATCTATTTGCACAGCGGTAATTTTTCCTACTTTTCTCGCACCAAACAAAGAGATTTTAAAAGGTTTTGTTGGCTTAGTATAATTGCCCTGTGAGCGATTAAGTATTTGACAACCCAGGTACGTTAAGTACAGAGTCTGTGGTTATCCTGAGTAAATTGAAATAAGTGGAATATCCTCTTGTTCCTTTCATCTTTTCCCTGATGTTGGGCGGTTTATGAAATACTAGTAGCCGCAATGAAAATGCGTTCGTATGCTCTCTGCCTTGTAGATTCATGTAAATCTATTCCACTCTATACAGCAGGCTGTTAACAGCCAACTGCTTCATGTATTACAATGATGTTAAAGTAAGCCGATGTCAACATGACGATCTGGCGTGCGAGATAGGATAGTATTGCAGACAGATAAGAGCTATCAATGTATTTGATCTGATGAATTCGTGGCGTGTGCATATAGCTTATAAAAGTCAAATGTCGCAGGCGAGAAGACAATAAAAGGATGAGGCTGATTTATTATAACATTATTCCCAACTATGGAAAGTTATCGAATTCAGAGTGCAAAAACTCAACTGATCTCTTCCAATGTGATAAATGATAGCAGGTTACCGTATAATTTAAATTTGAACGAAATTTTCCCATGTAGATTCATATTTTTCAAGCTGTAACGTTATTCATATATATTGTGAGTTGTCCCGTTCCACACAAATGTATTTGTATTATGTCGGTGCAAGTTGAATAATTACTGCCTATGAATCCTTTATCGTCATGTAAGTCGAACGCGTCGTTAACGTAAGTGTTGTATTTACTTACAACCGACGAAAGACAGTCGAGGATTAATCTCTCGTTAATCAAATACTTTTCTTGGTAGCGCTTAACTATGTAAAACGCACGAGTAAGTGGCAAAATTTTAAATGTTTACGTGTTTAATAGGAACGCCCTGTAGAGGAAGTGAATGTGGTAAACCTTGATAGACCTAACAGCGATCTTTATTGATTGTAATTACCAAAACGTCATTTGCGATCTGGACAGGTCATCGAGTTTTGACAGTATCTGTTTCAGATTTGCCATATCAGTCAGTCAGTCAGTCAGTGTTTGTCATTTTCTTAAAATATGCTCTGTTGTTCTTTAAATTGCTTCCGGGGTAATTGCTCTTGTCTGCAATTTCAAATTAGCCGCGGGTATCAAAAATATTCGCAACAGCTTTTGACAATATAGACAGGCAGACAAAAAGGAATTTTCATAATCTTCTTTGAATGAGTCGAGTCGTTGAGTACATAGCCTACCGATAGTAAGTGTGTACCGTTTGTTTCACTATACAGAGATAGAGATAGCGCCTTTTCCAGCAGGGGTAATCCTGATAACACATTTATACATGTGAAAAAAAGAGAAGAAGTTTCGACCATAAATGGAATGAGTATATTCCGTGAGAAGTTACGATCGAACATTTCTTAAAAAGTTGTCTACTCGGAAGGACCTATATCATCTACTCGACTATGGCTAGGCAAATATTGAATCACACGTATACTGCTGCGGTGATATGTATTACATTAGTTTGTCTACTGTGTTCTACAAAAGCAACGAACGAATACGAAGACCGTCTGTCGCCGTATTCAAAGCCCGGTTCGTGTGTGCCGATTCCAGACAAATTGAAATTATGTAGAAATCTAGCCTACAAGGAGATGAAGCTGCCCAATCTTCTCAATCACGAAACAATGGACGAAGTAAAACAACAAACTCTGAGTTGGATTCCTTTACTGAGAAAGAATTGTCACCCAGATCTACAGCGTTTCCTGTGTTCCTTATTTGCTCCCGTCTGCCTGGAATCGTCACCGCTGCCGATCTATCCGTGTAAATCTCTGTGCGAAAGGGTGAAAAACGCATGCGAACCTGTAATGATAAGAGCAGGGTACCCGTGGCCAGGGATGCTAAGCTGTGATCCTTTACCACAAAACGAAATGTGCATTAAGCCGGAGCATCATCAAGGTCAGACAATAATACGCTCTTTGTTCAAAATTTTCTAGTTAGATAACATAATCCTCAGCTTAGACCGCAGTATGTGTATATATGTTAATAGGTATTTTCACCATTATACTCCCATTACTCGTAACCAGCTGAAACCTTTTATCGTACGCTTTCGTAATGACGTCATGCTAAGTAAATTTCGTTGTTAACAATGCAATAATAGCGGTAGATTCCCCACTTGAAGAACATTTTTCTATTGAGGAATTTCATACTTTGAAATTGAGCTTATTAAATTAATAATTATAATCCACGAGTAATACTGTCATGTCTTGTTCGAGCAAAAAATTCCACAGCCAAGTCAACGTTTTATCTTTTTCTTCCAACCATTATTAGGTGTCATCCAAAGCACGAACTACAGTATCGAGCATAATTCTTCTACGATATCAAGTACGGTTGTTTGCCAAATAATGTGATATGATATTTTATACCTAGAAGAGCATGCTTGTTGTTTGCATGGTGTGTGATTACGTGCTGATATTGCTTTTAAAGAACTTTCTCCTCAAAATTTTCTCATTCCTCAGCTCACGCAGATACGTAAACGGGTGAAACATCTTCGCTGATATTCCCAGAGTGTTTTTTTTTCACGACTGGCGTGAGCAATTCTTTTGCTATTGCAATGTATTCAATAATGTGTGTATGCTGTATTATTTGCATCCCTGTAGATATTGTCTTTCAAAGCTGCTTCTTAGAATTAGCTCTCCTAATTGGAAGAAACTGCTATGCTGTAGACAGCCGCTTGCCAGTATTCACTCCCTGAAACCGAGCGATATGACCTGTGTGTCATTAGATAAGATTACCGATTGCGTTCCGGTGGTGTTAATTCCTGATACCATCTGAAAAATGACAATTCGCTACTGCACTACAAGTCTTTATGTGATTATCAAAGAGTATGAAAAATGGCCTCGTTCTTGAGATAACGGTTTCCATGAAACGAATCAATTTTTCATGTGCCGTACGCGTCGGGGTACTGTTTCACGTCACTTCGTAATTTTATAAACGTCTCTTACCACAGCAGTGTAATATAATTCATATTGAACGAAATGAAATGAACCACGCGGCCAGACGTGAAATGTGTAAATAATACTTGAGGTGAAAAATTACGAAACCACCATCTTGTTTCGCGATGACATCTGCTTCACCCGAATCTCCACGTCAAACTTTGTTCGTCATCGTGTGTTTTTTATCAAGAGGTTTGGCAGAATATGATAGCGAACGACACTTGAACTACAAACGGTGATGCGAACACGCTCTGCAGAATAATTATGGTATTGAAAACGTTTAACATTTGCGTTTGAGGAACACCATGAAAACTTCATAAGCAAATAAACAGATTAGCGTGACCGAGAAGGTTGGAAATGCGTTAAACTAGACCACCTTCGCATTCTTCTGTATAGATTCTCGGAAGTCTCGTGTTCCTATCGACAGCGGTGTTTGCATGGTCAAAGTGTTGCATTTGCTTTGAGTTTGAAGTGTTTTTACTATGTTAAAGTAACTGTTTTGCTCATTACCATTTTTACTATTCACAGCACCAGCACCGACCGTTAGCAATGCTATATGTTCACCATGCGACAATCCACTGGACAGTGAAATTGTTCAAGATCACTTTTGCGCCAGTGAATTCGGTAAGTGTTTTCTGTTTTCGGTCCGTTGTCTAATTGTAAACAACGGAAAATCTATTGACTATTAACTCTGGATTTTCAAGAATTTCTCATTTTCTCAATACTGTATTAATAGCCGTTAAAAGTTTACCCACCTACAACATCCATTAATCACACTTGGAAAAATTCATGTAGTGCCACATCCGCCCCGTTTACTGGAAAATGTGTCATATATTTTTGTCCAGTGTCAAAACAAAACATTTTTGGAATCTATCTCTGGTCCCTAAACTCACAGCACTATATAGCCAAATGCAATAGGTATGTGGCGTCATGCAAATATATTTTAAAAATAGCTTCTTCGCAAATATGGGGGATGAATCCCACCCAAAAGGTATGTATTGAAATATCTTGGTAATATAACCGGCTAGAGATATTTTTGGCGTGGCGACAAAATCAGAGCTTTCCTCTGGAACAAAGACGCCAACCACACCTTGGGACAATTTCTAACACTTCCGCGTGAATGAGTTGTCATTTAACCGTGATCAGCTCTGGAGTGCTTGTTTCCCATTTCGAACCGCTCCTAAGTCTTGCAAAAAACTATTAGGCGAATTAGTTGGAAATTTACAACGCCCCATCACTCCATTTATCACTTAGCCTTTTCACCACAGCCGTGTCGGATTGTTAGACATTTTGTCAATTCTGGAAATGCCGAACACCAAAAATGAGAAATGTCTTCTAGGGAGGTCGCACGCTATAGACTAATAATGACATAACTGCCACATCAATGCTGTTAGAAGGTGAAAAAATGCGCTCCTTTTGCAAATGTCTGAAATATATAACTCCTAGATTTTGGTGTCGACCTTCGTGAAATTGTGAAATCTGCGGTCAATCGTGCCACTTAGCTCATGTCACCTCAAACTCTCCCAATGTAAAACAATTTTGCAATTAAATTATTTCTTAGAGAAAATGAAGGCGTGAAACAAGCTGTGGTTTTTACTGTCGCACCCTTTACCACATTGTACATCTGTTGTGGCAATATTTTTACACTTCTCATAGAGATGAATCAAATCCAGCAGTCGAATTAAATTTTCCTGTATTTCTGCGAAGGCAGAAAATATGAAACCTTAAAGGTGTTCCGCACACTGTACGCCCCTGTAGTTTTCATAGTTTTCAACTCTTTCCTTACGGAGACTTTATTTTATCTCACTGTAAACTTTAACCTTTTCGTACAAGAAATGAGTTATCTTTAAGTGAGATTGGTTCAGCAACTATCCCATTCCACAGATTATGAAGGGTAAAAAGGCATTAGGTATACCCACTCCTGAATTATGAACGCCGATAATAAGAACGAAATTTCCGTACTCTTGTCACGATTGTTTCAAGCGACAATAAGTTAGCTAGCAATTTACGTTCACCGGACTTCTCAAATACAAATCGTTTTTCTCCATTTACGTATTTTCCCATACTGAACACCTGGACCTGTAAAATACAGTATCGACAATTTGACAATTTTCAACTTTAGGTTTTTAATAGAGCAATTTATGTCATGAGTTTATCTCGAGTTCACCTTGTTTTCCTTTCGATATTATAGAAATTTCCTGAGTGTAAAAATCAAGTGCTGTCGTTTAACATATTTCAAACTAATTTTGTTTATTTATTTTTCGCAATTAACCCATGTGACCTTTTGTTCAGTTTTGAAAGTGAAAATCCGAACAATTAAGAAGGCGAAGAAGGACCGAAAACTGTACACTGAACGGAGGCGAAGAATTGTTTACAAGTCCGGACCACTTCGAAAAAAGGATTTGCGAAAATTAACTCTGATTGTCCAGAACGGCGGATCATGCTCTTGTCCACAACTCGAGGAGAAACAAAATAGAATAAAAAAAGATTTCTTTTTGGTTATGGGCCGTAAACTTGACAGGAAATTGTTAGTGACTGTACTCCATCGCTGGCCAAGGAAACTAAAATCGTTGAAACGATTGAGCAAAAAATTCAAAGAAAAATTTTGTTCATGAATTCACAAGGTTCGGAACTCATATGAATATGGAAAGACTTAAGTGTGGAAAAGTCGAAATATTATCAATTCAAGAAGGACATATTTAAGCTACAGGCTTTGCATTACACGTTTACAATATTAGCATTGATAGCTGCGCAATTTTTTTTCTCATCAGCACCGGCTTTTTAGTTTTGTTTAAGCAATGTTTTTCTATGACAAGGTTGCTTTCTTGTCTGTCCTGTCATTCGACAAACCTCCAGTAATAACTATTGGAGATAAACGTCCCGTTCTTGTGCTGTTCCAAAATTTTATGGGTATGTCGAAATTTGTTATCGAAATACACTATATTATGCCACTATTCATTACAGCCCCTCAAAGACAGTATAATTTTATAACCCAATTTTTAGTAAGCGGGCTTATCCCCAGATCCAATACCAAAAAACCCCCACACCTGCCCTCTTTTAAATAAATTTGGTAAACTATTCCTACCGGAATATAAAATGCATGAATTCGGTTCCTCTTACCATTTCTTGTTTAGGCGATTTGACTGCGCTTGCACCCAATGCAATAGAGTGAATAGACAATTTACTGATAAACGATGCCCGGACAAGACGTAAAACTAAAAATGTCCCAGCTAAACTGAGTCGCACAGTAGAATATGAAAACCCAATTCATGGGTTTCATCAGTCGTAGAGAATAGTACGATATATACTACTTTTTATCAAGTAATTTTATGGAAAAATACGCATTGTATTCTTTTGAATTCATCGTTTATTTTACTGTACTTTGTTGAACAGTTTTTTTTGCTTATAGATTACACAGCAATTGCATTCTTTAAAGTGGTATCTTTTATTCCCCATCAAGCAAATTACCCTTAAGAGGCCAAGCAAAATGTTATCAATATCAATACCAAAATCTTATGCAGTCACGTCTGTGAATTATCTTCAAATTACATACAAATCGGACACTTTTATCAGCAACAAAAAATTACGTCATTTTTATCATGATCAGGAATGGTTGGCATTAGTGACTTCCTCGCATACCAATTATAAATCTCATCAACAAATATCCAGAATCGTGCTAAATCCCCAATACATGGAATAGCTTTATACCATTGAACACCACGGTGGCGCCATAGAGACTAGCCAATGGCTTGACTTCAAATCCGAACAGTAATACTTATCACATTAGCAACTGCGAACAATCTACTTAAATGCTTGTCAACATTACGCTTTATAACCTGCAACGTATCTAAGTAAATAATGCTTTTTTACAATTACATAGATGGGTGATTGCCAGCTAGCTTACTTGTAAGCTGTTCGACAGACAATGAGATGTTTACACTCATTCTGGATGTTACAACAAGTTCAAGCTCAAAACCACTAGGAATTTAGAGCATTGTTCTTAAGTAGGATAGTTTCGCCATCAGGATTAAAATAATTACAGTTGTATATTTTGGTAATATTCAATGCCAACTATGTTGTACACAAAAACACTTGGGTTTGTTGCTCCTATTATTATCCGATGAACAAGAAGCAGAGATGCAGAAAATCTTTGGATTACTGCATGATTTTAACATGTCATTTTAGATATTCAAGATAATCTATAAATATGTCTTCGCACTATAATCTAATACAAATATGTAGTACTTTACTGCCTCATCCGTAAAATGGATAAACGAACCACAAAGTGGGTAAACCTGATATGAACTTATAATATTGTAGGAATGAAACAACTGAAGTGAGAATATTTTTCCACCTGTAGCCTCTGCAATACTGTTTTGTCATTATAACAATGCTTTATAACCAATTATAATGTATAATTTGTGGGTGGAATGCAAAAAATTGGTTCAATATGAACCGTAATCTTCATTACGAAACCACAGTCGGGAATCGACTTAAAATCATTGACCCCAAACGCGGCGAAAGTTCGTTGTCAATAGTTACAAAGCTACTGAACTATTTCTGTCGCGATAGCTCTGTGCGTTTATTCCACCTCATTTTAAAATTTCCCGTAGCTTTTTTGGGAGATGTAACTAACGATAAAAATGTACGAAACTAGATTCGAGCAACTAGAGACTGGAGGCATTGCGAGCAGTTTGCAAGACAAATTAATACCGGAGGACAAAGTTGCGCTTTCAGACAATCAGCTCTTTCAAAAAGTCGAAAATCATCTTTTGCACAAAATACAAGAGGGAGATGAACATGCTATATTCTTGCTTGGTCAGTTTTATATAGAAGAGGTATGTTTCAATTGCACTTCCCCTAATGGTCGTTATACTATATATGAGTTCAATTCCAGATCATGGGAATTCCACATAACATTTTTTTAAAACAAATATTTTGAAGGGATTTCCAGAACAGGCTGCGGTGCAGTTTGAGAAAATTGAAGAAACAGATTACCAGGCAGCTTACCAGCTTGGAACTATGTACTTTGATGGATTGGGAGTCACTGCGGATTATGTATGATGCTATTTGTATTTACTATGTGTAGAGTTGAGTGAAATTAAGGTTTCAATCATTTATATTTTTTTCAAGAAAAAGGGGAGAGATCTCATGATGAGAATTGCAACATCCAAAAGTAATAAGGCAAGACATTTGAAATATTCTGCTCAGTACAATGTGGGGTGTGCCTATTTTCAAGGATATGGTGTGCAGCAAAGTGATGCTGAAGCAGAAAAGTATGTATACACTGCATTGTAAATTGTATCTTGGGTTTATATTTTTTTGTTTCAGTTATTGTCACCTGCTTGTTTGTGTTACGAATTATGGTTGAATACAGTAATCCCCATAACCATTGGAGATGCATTCTAATACCTACCACGGATACTCTTAACTTTGGCAATTGCGCTATACAGAATGCAACGCCTGAGATACAGAGATTGATGATTGTATCATGTTTCTGGTAGTTTTATTCTGTAGGAATAATATGGCAACTATCTATATTAGCTGTCACTCTCATCATCTAATTTGCTTAACTAGCACAAACATTATTGAGTTATTTTGTGCATTTCAAAACAGTAGATGGACCGGATGATTTGTCTCATCTGTTTAATAATGACATATTCCTGAATTATTCAGATGGTGGCTTTTGGCAGCCGATGATGGAAGTCCTCAAGGCAGTGTACTTGCACAAACAATGCTAGGAATGTTTTATTCACAACCTGATTCACAAGACCTCAAGAAGGCCTTTTTCTGGCATTCAGAGGCCTGTGGTAACGGAGGTTTGGAGGCGCAAGGTGTATTGCATTTGCAGAACAAAGTTTATGTCACAAATGATTTAATCAAACAATTTATATATTCATTCATATTTATAATTAGGAATATTGGGTGTGATGTATTTGTTTGGATATGGAATTGCTCGAAGCGATGAAAACGCTTTGATTTGTCTAAAAGAAGCTTCTCAACGAGGGAATGTATATGCCCAAGGACGACTTATACAATTCTATTATTCAAAAAAGCTTTACACTAAAGCTTGTGACTTGGCAAGAAGGTACAATTTATTTTAAGATACCTTTTCCATTTTAAGAATCCTTTTCCACCTTCTCAATTTTTATATAAAACTCGGATTTTATTTTTGGTTGCTAGAGTTGTGGCATACACAGATTCTCAAACTATATCTCAGGAAACCGGCTGCTTGCGAACATATATAAATAAAGGTATCTGTTTGGCTAGCATTTATCTATCAAGGTGCTTAGCTGTTGGAAATGGAATTAAAAAGAATGAAGAAGAAGCAAAGAAATATTTTGATATGGTACAGAATGTTTTTTAAATTCTAAACAGTTAATGCGTGTCAAATCTAATGAAAATTCACAATTGCAGGCGACTGTTTTGGATCCAGTCATGTCGAATAACGCTTTCACAGATGTGGCATTCGGTTTTCTTTGAATTCAATTAATAATTATCTTGGCAAGCAGTATTACTTTATGGTCATTGAATTATGAGAGAACTCTCGCACTTAATTATTTCCTCAATTCTTTGCGATTACTACAGCACAACAGATTTATATGTATCGTTTTTGCCATTTGACATGTGGGGTCAACTTTCCAGAAAGGTGGGATAGATTCAACAAGATAATGCAGCATCTGCTAAACAATCTGTTAAAGAGGGGAATGAGGAAAAAAGGTTGAGAAACAATAATCTTTAATTATATATGATGTTAGGAAATACTGTGATGAAAAATGCTTTGATATTAAATGTCCTACATCTAGCGTTTGTTCAGGATTCAGCTATTCACGTCAATGTACACCAAAGTCTTGTGTATTCAGCGTGGTATATAACTCTGTACAATCTTCTTTCGTTTATTCATATCACGATCTGTTCTTCCCATTACGTAATAGAACGTGTTTGACTACTCAGACAAGCCAAGCCGTTCGTTACTTGATATTTTTTCTTACGTAGTGCAAACGTGACTTGCAGAATAACATCGTATTCTTTAGAAATTCAGTACCGCGAAACTGAGAGATAGTAAAGAGAAAGTTACCATGGGACCGCACCCTCGTCGCGCAGAATTGTAGAAAAACATGGTAGCATGTGTAAAATGTATGAGTCACATGATCGCAATGTTTACATAACTGATTTCGTTAGATATCGTATTACGTGTGTGAATTGAGTTAGAGAAAGATTATTCATTAACAAGGAAGGGGTCGCTGACTTGCACTAGGCCTATAAGCTATCAGTACATTCCACATCGAGTCACATGAGCTCGATATATTTTCACGTGATTTACGATGTAGTTTTACGCTATATCACATGCTAACTGTCTGCATTATAGAATAGACTATAATCGCCTCTATATTTTGCGAATTTTCTGTTCCCACGCTGAAGTATTACTGCTGGATGCACAATGCTTTTTCAGTAATAGTTTCACGACAATTTAATAGCAGGCGAATACTGTGTAGTTACTATAGTATGAGTATGAGGCAACCCGTATACACTATTGGTAGTTCTTAATCACAATATTTCAATTGTTTTCAGTATTTGTAAGGTCCCATTTTTTGTAGCCTGTCATGGAGCACTGGAACGCATTTGTCGATTATTTTATGGATTTTGAGAAGGTGAGGAAATTTCAGGAGTTATGCGGACTCAAAGAAGAGGAAGAGTGCAATAAAGATGTAGAACAGCTGGTAAAAGATATGGAGAAAGAACAACAGCTATGCAAAAATGGAAAAATGTTCACAAAAAACGACGAGGATGATGGAAGCGACTCCTTCAAAGTGCAGAAGAAAACATACAAAGTTACAAACCCATTGTTGCATTATATATTCTTATTTGGCTCCATGATGGGTACAGAAATATTTTATATAACCTTTACTCCCATCCTGTTTTGGACTATCGACATTTTCATCGCCCGTAAAGTCGTCACTGTCTGGGTTGTGACCATGTTAGTATTTCATGTTCTTGTCCAAATTTGTCTCATGAATTTTTCACCATTGTTATTTTGAATTTTTTGTGTGTAAGGTATCTTGGGCAAGCTGCAAAAGATATTCTACGTTGGCCAAGGCCTACGTTCCCTCCAGTATTCAAACTAGAGCGTAGAGTGCAAGCTGAATATGGACTTCCTTCCACCCATGCTATAGCTGCCACTGCTTTTCCTTTTACGATGCTTGTGGCAGCTGTTGGAAGATATGACGTGAGTCACGTCTACTTTTTATTGATCAGTTGGTTATTAAAAATGTTTTTCCCCACCATATTTTTTTCGAATGTTTGCTAATTATAAAATCAATGATACTGAATAGATCTTGGTTACAAATAACTGATACAATGATACAAATTTGATGTTTGATGATAATTAGTGTGTGCTTGAATTGATAAACACATTCATTAGTATAATGTACTTGTTTCAGTTTCGTCTTGAAATTGGAATCATCCTCGCCTGCTGTTGGTGTTTGCTTGTGTGTCTCAGTCGTCTCTATGTAGGAATGCATTCAATATTGGTAAAGAACCAACCATTTTTCTTTTGAATATCAGAAACTTCATAAATTTCATCACTGATACATTTATATCAAGGATGTGTTGGCTGGAATAAGTCTAACAGCTGCATATCTCTATTTCGGTTGGCCATTCATGGAATTGGTTGATGACTATACGCTTCATTCCAAATATGCACCGTACATCATCGTTGTTTCCCATTTTCTGCTTGGTAAGTTTTCTTTCGAGCCAACCTTTAAAATTACAATATGGTCATTCGAATATGAATATGTATTTATATCAACAGCAATCTTCTATCCAATATCTGACCGTTCAAGCACAACTAGGGGAGATACGGTGATTATACTGGGTGTAGGGGCAGGTGTTCATTGTGCATCTTGGTTGAGCACGCTGTATGGATTCAACTGGTGAGTCATTTATTCTAAGATAATTCTAATTTCACATTTCCTACAATTGACTGTTAAAGCCTGTTTTTTTTTTATCCGGGGTGTACCATATACTATAGCAGCACAAAGTTTTGTTCAATAATCTGCATTTGTAATTATCTTGAAGGAATCCATCAGGCTCACCACCTTATAATATATCATTCCCAACCCTGTGGCAGATATGGATAGGATCTGTGAGGTATGTCATCGGAATGATTATATTGCTCTCAATCCGTGCGTTGGCAAAAAACACATCACTTCGAATAATTTGCCACGCGGTTAGCGTTTCCAAGGACGACCAGTTATCACGGAAGCGAACCGAAGTTGAGGTTCCGTATAAGTTTTTGACATACTCTTGTGTCGGAATGGGGGTAGGCTTTTTTGTTCCTTTTTTTTTTGAGTGCATTGGACTCACTTTCTAATTCTCTATGGTGTAAGAAGCGTTTGACCTGAACTATATTATAGCAATTTATAGTATTTTTTTCTTTGAACTTCACATGTATAATTATTTAGATGCAATTCTTTATATTCTTGAACGTTCTCTATTTCAATAATTACATTGTCTCCAATCTATATTCTCTGTCTAAAATCTGAGTAGCGTAATTCATTGTGTTATGGTATACTTCGTTTTACCTTTTGTTCACATGCTAATTTCTAGTAATGTTAAGTAGTTTTTATGTAACGAAATGTTAAGTATAAATGGGAGATATCTTGCATACTCTTCATTACATGTAGCTAGTATTATTCATATTTTGTTGTTCATCTTTAAATTGATTTATGAATGTTTTCCTCTGACATCATCCATTGCCATGCAATTTTAACAGTTTTTGAGTTTCTTATATTTTGTTAATTGCTCATAACCTATACATAGCATATGACTGATCATTATCCTGATGCTTGACACAATCATTTCTAACCTCACGCATAATCATGAATCTTCATGGAGCATTTTCTTCATTCTTTACCTCAAACGTTTTTTGTTGAGCAGAACTCCTCTGCCATGACGCAAACAATTAATGCAGTATAATAACAGTAGACATATTTCTTGCGGTTGATGCAAAAGCTTATGCTTATGCCAGTAATTTGTGAACATGAGGTCATTACTCATTACTTTCCAAATGCTATGTTAATTTGACAAATTTGTATTTCTAATAATGTCAACTAATAACAGTACATTGTTTGACTAACCCTATTTTTAATTTTCCACTTGTACATGTATCACACACATAAAAGATGTAATTTTATTTTGATAAAATTTTACTCTTCTTGAAATCACTTTACTATGCTTATGCTGAAAGGTCATTTTTTATTATATTTCATTATCTACCTACATTAATCATTATATCATACCTGATTTTATCAGAATGAACTGAAATTGTTGCAAACGCAAACTATCATGTTTTTGAATTATTCAATGCAATTTGGCGGGTATCCAGTAAGATTTACTCCTTTTTATGAAATGTTTGTTGTCAAAATACATAAATGGATTGACACTTTTTGGAATCTGCTCTCAAGGTACATTTATTTATGCATTTTGTGGAATATTTCATGGCCATCCTGGTCAATTTCTGTTTTATGCAAATGCTTTATAATTATAATTGTGACGATGAAACTTTGGTTATAATTTCTGGCACATATTTTGAGATCGGCTTAAACCTGAAGCATTCAACTTGTCAAATAACAAGGCCAAATGCAGCCAGATTGGGTTACATGTAGCAAATTGGACTACTTTTGAAAGCACTACATTGTGTTTGTGGATATCCTGTGTGTGTGTGTACTTTTATTTTTGTTAAGAAACCTTGCTTGGAACATAAATGAAAGTATAGTTGGATAAAAATAATGTGGTGAGGGCAATGATGAATAATTGATACATCTAAAATTTAATATAATTGTATGTATTTGTGTACTGTACTATAAATTTATATTGCACTTATGACTGGAAAATACTGCCATCTAGTAGGTGACATATGTCGAAGACCACTATGATCTGGGCTAGATAGGATATTTACGAGGTGGACGATATACAAAATTTTCAGTAACGAAAGGATTAATACCTCGTATATATCTTATCTGACTGTAAATCTGGCCCTATTTATAAACTTTTGAAAAATAAGCTCTTACTGCAGATTATGCTGAATACCAATTATACTCATGTTATTATTCCACTCATGATTTATTAGAACATTTGACTGATCAAACACGAGCGTCTGATTGTCGTTGCTTGGTCGGTAATTGTGAAGCTGTATATTACATTGTACCAATGGCCAGTTCAAGGCAAGTCCGTGACAATGACATCGCACTGTGGTTGCACAATAAACTGGGATCGGTGGAGGAACTTTGGCTTTCTTCCAGTATTGGAGGAATAATGAAAAACGAAACTATAACGAATATATATCGCTGTTATCCAGTTCTTACAATGACTGTAAAGATGAAGTTACTTCTCGGGATTCTTCACTTGCCCAGAAGAAGTTTAGAAGAGGTAAGAAATAATATGGAAGTTCGAATATGGAGTTAAAAAATTGAATAATTGTTCTGAAATCGTCAAGATGAAGCATACTATAAATGGTTTGGTGGAGCTAGCTTTAGAAGATATGGATCAATGGGTGAAATTGATAGGCACCATCATTGAAATTTATCCAATGACATTCAAGTTGTGTTTGAATCTGAGTTCAAACCTCATTGCAGCAAATGTGCTTCGGCAGCTTCAAGAAAAAGGTGATCTTCCCATTCTGGTTTTAAATAAGTAAAGGATTACTCTGTTCATTTCACATTATTGATACAGTCAGAGACGCAGATCCATTTGCAACTTTGCCTCTCGAATGTCAGTATGTTAACAAGAATGCTCTACAGAATTTGGTCGGAAATCAACCACCCCTTAAAAAGCATTTTTCTTTGAAAAGAAAACCCAAATCTGCTGCGCTACGTGTGGACTTGATGCAGAAATGTAAGAATTTGTTTTTATAATCATTTTAGTTCATTTGAATTAAAATGTTAAAATTATGATATACCTAGCAACCGACGCCTCTAGTCAAGTCAAACGAGGAAACATTTCCGGATTATTTGGGAATAACATGGTCCAGTTCAAGCACAGAGATATGGCTAGAAAATTGAGTGATGCTATCCCAATGCGCTCAATGCCTAAACAGCACAGCGGTGCTAATAGATCTGAGAGGTTTCGAAGTACACCAAGCACTCCTACATTGAGCAGATCAACGTCTAGATATTCTGGTCGTCAGGTAGGTCTTTTATTTATAATGTAAGTACTTATTGGGTATATGGGAGAGTCTTATAGGGCAGAGCGAATCGTGTTTACGACCAATTCCTAGTATGCCAATTTCCTACAACTATTTTTACAATAGTTTGCCAAATCAGGCCAGAAAATTCAAAAGACATTCTAAGCCTAACCCCAAAAAATGAATACATACACAGGATTTTAGCAGCAGTACGGAAATGTGGCTGTAAGAATTCGCCATGGGAAACTGTCTGGATCCTTGCAGTACATAAAAAGTACAACTCATTTGTTTTTAATTCACAGGAAAGAGGAACCAAATTGCTAGATATTTCCGAGCAACCAGTTGGTTCGAGGGAGGCAAAACGAAGGAAGAAACAGCAAGAGCTTGAGAATCCTCAACTTGTTACGAATGAAGAGACGGAGGTAGAGGATTTATATTATCTATTAGTATGTAGGATTCATATGATACATAAATAAAAGTAAGGATGAAGAAACAAAACTCTAAAATACTTTTATATTAATATTAAGAATAAGAAGTTCCCTGAAATATTTTAAGCTTATTTTGCCGACTTACTTTGCTACATCAGGATAAAACTCCGGAATATGCTGTCGGTCTGGTTCCGTCCACTATGACCGCTCATTCCATGCACTTGGAAGAAGAAGGTAAAGAAGACAACTCCTCGTATTCACAAGAGAAGTCATTTAATGACAGTAGCATGGAAGAGGAATTTGATGAAGGAGAATCGTGAGAATCTTCTTCACTCTGAAAATTTTTAACCACTTTCTGTCTTTACTCTTGGATATATGATTTTCCAGTTCTTCCACAATAACTCAGAAGGCAGATACTGCTATTATCCTTCCTGATACTCCATCTGCCTATTCAAATAATCAGATAGGGAGGAGCTCTGCTATCAATAAAAAGACGGTTGATGATGACTTGAAATATGGATGTGGGTATCTTGGAATTTCATTACATATTAATTTTACTTTTCATTTTTATTATGTGAGTATCCTATTCCTTATTCAGTCCATGGAAGCTTTCCTAGAATTTGTTTTATTCTATATAGTGCCAGCAACACCTTCACCATTCTTTAAGGCGTCGGAACCACCTGGACTGCATGAAGAAGAGCCAAGCTCTCCTTTGCTCTCTCCAGATAAACAATTACCAGCGAAGTAATTTCATGGAATTTGCGAAATCGTTTTAACAGCAGAGATTGACTCAAAGTTTTTTCTATGCAGACAAACCAGCGGCCCTTCACCGACAAAGAAATTAACGGTAGAGAAGCAACAGCATATGATGCCGCCTGGTACAACTTGTAATCATTTTAAAATAAGTTCAGTTATCAACTTAATTATTGGTCCAAGTAATTACATTGCATAATTTAGCATAATTTTATCTAGACGAAAAGCCCAGTGTTGTCAAGCCCACCGGCCTCCATGTTCCACAACCCAGTGTAGAACATTCCAGTCCCTCTAAGTTGATTCAAAATGCTCCCAATGTTCTACCTACCAGCAGGATTTATCATGTGGTATTTATTTGTCTTACTAATAGTGTTTTCATGGGCCTTTTGTATTTGTATGTTTTTTTATGTTTTATAAGACCACTGACAAAACCGCACCTGCTATGTTTTATTCACCCAACCAAGTTATCAGTCAACCTTACCAAGTTCAACCACAGCAACACCCAGCATATTCTTTAACACCTCCAGTAATGGTTTGTTGTTTTCATTTTATTTGGAAAAAAGTTCCTGTTTTTAGATATATAGTATATTCACAATTCTTTATTGATTTTAGTTTAGCATGTTAAAATATACCTCTATTACTTCTAACAGCAACCAAGAACTACAGTTCAACCGCCGATTATCGGAGGTACAACTGCACAAGTAGTGAATCCTCATCAGAATCATCAGACACTACAGAATCATCAACAACAGCTTCATCAGGCCGTGCCAAAAAAATCTTTAACATTGACAGTATGTATATCCTTCAGCTATACTGTAAAGCAGGAGTGGACAAACTTTTCAAGTCCACGATCGATCTTAAAGTAGGCGAAAAAACATGTCGGCAATCGAAAAAATATAGATATATATTATACATACATATATATTCCTTTTTTTTGGACACCAAGTGGCTTTTATTAAGAATCTCTGTTATTTTATTACAGACCGCGCAAGCAAACCAAGCCCAAGAACTTTTCAGATCAGCGAATCGCATCGGCAGACAAGAGAGAGCGATTATTATGGGTTTCATGGCTGGATCGAGAGACAATCCCTTTCCTGATAAAGGCCATGTATTGCAAGTATGTGGTTAATCGATTCATTTCTCTATGCATGGTCTAACTAACTTACCAATATAAGTATACATACATCCTTTCATAAAACAGATAACACTTTCTGAACACGAGCAGAAAGTGCAAAATACCGCTGGTCAACAGCTTTCAGTTATAGTTGAAACGCTGGTGGAAATGAACTACAGTACCGGCTCCATTACCAAATTACAGCGTTTAAAGCAGCCCAATATCATGGGGGTATTGCAACAAGCAAAATAGGCATATGCATCCCTAACTGATAAGTGCAAGTTTGTCTTTTGCTAGTCAAAAAGGAGTTCAGATGGAAAGGGTCAGGTGGCCCTAGGATGATCTGTCCTGATGATATATATCGCTGCTCATTTTCTCTTGGTGAACCTGGTATATAGCTCATGAAGATTATTTCAAGGTACTATGCGATAAGAGTCAGTTTAAGGTAACGATTACCATTTTAAAGGCAGGCTAATGATATCCTCTAAAATTCAGCGTAGGCTCACCATATGTTTGTGGTTTAATTTGGATTATCTTTATCTCGCTGTAGGTAATATTTTGCTATATCTTGTTAACTGCCTAATATTTAGGTGCAATTTGTGCTATTTTTTTTTAAAGCATGAACTTCTGCTCGTTTGTTGAAGTTGAATTCTCACTTAATTGTTGAAATTTCGAATTTGTTACCACTGAAAGCATACCTTGTGCATATTTACAGCTTGCTTTCAAATAATATTCCTCCAAATTCCAAACAGAAAAACTTAGAAAGAAAATCCAGCCTAATTAAGTATCTAAGGAAGTACTGTTGACAATTTTCCCTGATATTTAATTTGATTATTGTCGGAACTGAACTCGTTATCGGATTGGAGAACTGATTTTTTTTTTTCATATAGATTATGGAATATATGTAGTCTGTTACATACGTCAGGGAATGCTTTTGGTGATGATATATATTGCAACTTAATGTACAGTTGCGAAAGCAGTGGATTTATTTCATGAATAAAAAATAGAAATACTTTCATTCAACTGTAAATCAATGCACTTGTGCATAGATTGGCTTAGTTGATGTTTGAGTTGTTTACGTTCGATATTTGTTTTGTTAATTATGAAGCCATTAGCACAAGCAAATTTGAGTCATTGGTAGGGTCAATGACCTTTGTGACCCCTACCAGTGTGCCATACTAGCAAAGCCTGCACTATTGCTGTATCTTCCTAGAATAGAACCACTCTGCAACACATGATATATCCATCACCGTACTAAACAATACAAGATCCGATGGCTTCTATCTGTTTACGTCCGCTGTAACTCGATATTCCTCTGTAAATGGGTAGATCCTATTGTTAGAGTCACTAAATGTGGAAAAGAAACCTATGACCCGAAAACAGGTATGTTATTCTATATCGGACGCGACATTCGATCTGTCGTACAGACTATGGTGAAACAACGAAAACAAAATCGAACAATATTACCTGGAAAGTGAGAATACAACACCTGGATCGAATCACATTTCACTACAACTACCATCCACTACACCGGAAGAAAACAGTCTATTTTGAACACAGGTAGTGTTGCCAGATATAAAATGGAAGACTAGAAGCTAAAACTGCAGCAATTCTAAACAACTATGGGTACGCAAACTTGTTTTATACGTGCAACTGGTTTGCAAGCTGCCTGACAAAGTTGGTATTATCTTGGAAATATATATTTTATCATTTCAGAAGACGGAAATAATGGCGCCGTTCCTGCTGTTGTAACATCGCTGGCATTGACTCTAATCGTGGTTCTAGTATTATTTTTGTAAGTACATTTCACGTATTATATTGTGGACAGTTGGTTTGGTATTGTTTCAATTCATGAAGTCGTGTCTCTAATTGGACCACGTCTTTTACTCAAGTAATCAAATTATAATATTTCGTTCATTGCAAAGGACCCCTCATGTTTGTAGTATCCCCTTCATTAGTTGCCTATAAAATTATACTCCTCATATAACAACTCATTCAGCAATATAAAACGATATCTACAATAATAACCTACGAATATTGCTTTTCAAAAATGTGAACGGTATAATAAAAATAGTTATATGTTTTCACATTTCAGTCGATGCACTGAAAGAGGTAAAAAGTTGTGGAAAAGTATTAAACGAAAACTATTCAGCGATTCTTCAACTCCGAATTTCAGTGGGTCGTTAAATTTCAATAACGACCGTAACATTGATTCGAATTATAAGCACGATAATACTATCGGGAACCACGTGGAAGGAACTAATGTATTGAGGAAAAAGGAAAACGCATGCTATTCAAATCCTGCTAGTGAGCTACCACCTTACACGATCGAAGCTGGTGGCAACAAACCAAGCGAATTTCAATCCACGATTGAAACGAAGAACATTCGAGCTTCTGGCCGCCGTTCCTCTGCAAACAATGCGAGATCAAATCATTACAAACCTGGACATTCGAGAGGGCTTGTGAGCAAACCTAGCATCACTTCAGGATATATGTCGGATGTCGATGTTGGTAATGAATCAACGACTGGTTGCAGTCCGTATGCTTCAAGAAGAAGCATCGCTAAACCTAAAAATGCACGCCGATCTGAAAGACCTCCTCGCAGACGAAAACGTCGACGCCGTCGCATGAGCACGTCAGCATCTAACATCGATCTCAGCTACGATAGCAAAAAATACGCAACAACTTCAGCCCTTACGTTAGGAACCTCGGGCAATAATAACGAAATGAAACGAAGACATAGCATGCTGTCAACAACAAATAGTATTCGCTCCAAACATGTGAAGCACTTACATCAGAATAAGCAGTGTCAGCGCAGCGCCAGTGACGCTCACCTCTCTCAACAACACCGAGGTCTCGCGGGTTTTGGTAGATTTTCTCTTAGACGTTCGCACCATCAGTTTGAGATAGGAAATAACGATTTCCTTAAACCCCATTCGCTTCATGAAACGCGAAAGCAGGGAAATGAACCCAAGAAAAATACAAACGACGCAAATAAAACATCCACGTCCGGACGTCCTCTGGTACGAAGTATGACTATTTTAGAAATACCGATCATACCGAGTGAAACTGCTGGAGATCATCCACATTACAAAGATGTGCGAAAACACGAGCAACACCATAATTATAGAAGCAAAAAATCAAGCAGTCGACCAACTAGCAGTTATGGAGCAGCTAGAAAAACTGACCAATCACGACGCCGTAAAGAAATTCGTCAGCCCCGAGACAAATGGATGTACGGGTACAATTCTTTGCCAACTGACTGGAGAAAAACTGATTACATGCTACAGCAAATGGGTATGACTACTGAATCGCTAGTAGAGCCGATCGAGAAACTCAACATTGATAAAATATGTCGACCTATAGCAAATATTGAGAATGAACAAAGAAGTAAAAGTATGCAAATGACTGACTTATAATCCCATACTTTTCTAGCAAAGTTTTTTTCCTGATTTACTGTGGCACTGCAATTCTATCACAACCTATTATTACTATATTTAAATAAAAATATATGTAGCTTATTTGATGCCATACAGAGGACGAAATTTATCTTTCATATTTATCCTGCAGAGAAAGAAGTTCAACGTCAGTCTTTTGATGAAGCAACAAAATAATAATGCAGGAAGTTTAGACGGATATAGAATTTACCAAAAGGGTCATTTTGTTACAGAACAACATGCTTCTGCATTAGAATATAGAGGATTCTTTTTTTAAAGATTTAGCGCTTTTCTTTACATTTACATGTTTGACTGGATAGCGCAACCTAACGACTGTTTTTAGATTCTGTAAGACATACCTAGTCAAATGTATGCGCTAGCCTCTATACTGTATGGGAAGGACTCTTGTCTATTCATTAGTATATATATATTACTTAATAATACTGTATATATTACAAATAATGTCTAAAACCGATTGTTGGCAGTTACTTGAAATCGGTATATCGTAATATTTTTAATTCGTGGCAGATTTTCCTCTCTAGTGGTTATTTTCATAATGGCGTCATCTCCCACACACACTTTAGGATTTTCGGATTCAGTTTATTACGAAGCTGTGCACTGAAGGTGGGGAAGCTAATTTGGCAGCTATGACGCAGTTTTTACCCCCAAATCTATTGGCTCTGTTTGCGTCAAGAGATCCTATTCCTTATAAACAGCCAGCTGTACGGGTAAGTGCATTTACTTGAGTTTTTATTTCTATCAATATTTTCAAATGATCGTGATATGCCATTTCAATTTGTTGCATTT
Source organism: Halocynthia aurantium (assembly GCA_013436065.1). Taxonomy (NCBI): domain Eukaryota; kingdom Metazoa; phylum Chordata; class Ascidiacea; order Stolidobranchia; family Pyuridae; genus Halocynthia; species Halocynthia aurantium. The sequence goes on from QXVX01007356.1 coordinate 104,528, forward strand.
ATTTTTAGCTCACATGGGAAAAAGATCATGAGAAAAATCCCTACACTGGAGTCAGTTCTATTGTTAGCTTGTTTGAAGATCCAACCGATACTCCTGCACCGACTAGAGGTGAAACAAAGTTGGAAAAAAAGTTCAGACGAGTAAGATTACCATTTTTTCAAATTCCAATCTCTCTCTTATTCGTATTAATTCTTGTTGCTTTTAGATCAAGGAGAAAACAATAATTCGTGCAAATGAAATCGAAGAAGAACTAAAGACGTGGGATCCACATAACGATAAAAATGCAACCTCGGACTCCTTTAAAACTTTGTTCGTGTCAAGAATAGTAAGCTCATTCAATTATCTCCTGATAGTATAGTAAATTACATAATTCTATTGTGACAAAATCCGTTGCTGAATTTTTCATCAGTAGGTATTTTCAAATGTATAGTGCCATGTTATTTGATTAACATTCTTGCAGAACTATGACACGTCAGAATCAAAACTACGCAGGGAGTTTGAAACATATGGAAGAATTCGGAAGGTATGATCATTTTGATTCATATTTTAGTTCTTGTTCAGGCAATTAGGTAGACCACATACTAGCAGGACCATTAATTGTATGATGTATGCTCTCTGAAAGTTTTCAATCGTATCACCGTACTTGTCCTCGTTTTAATATCTGTTTTCTGTTAATTTACCAGATAAACATGGTTAAGGATCTTGCGGGAAAACCCCGTGGGTATGCATTCATCGAGTTTGAACATGAACGTGATATGCACTGTGAGTATTTCTTTTTTGTCAATTGTAATTTGTGACGATAAAATGATCCAGAACACAGTTACCTAAAGAAATCATGCAATTTGTAATACCCATCGATAGAGTACAGTGTGTGGTAAATATTACCCATTGCTGGTCTGCTATGAGCATGGTAAGTCGAGGTAACTAAAAGAACTGTTATTGGTTTATATCATTATTTAATTTCTAGCGTAATTTTAGTTTCTATGGAATTGTATTGACTTTGTTGAGTATTTGTTTATCTCGTTCTCGCAGCCTTACCATGCTGCTGCAGTTAAAATCTACTTGAAATGTGCGTTCATTGATGATCGCTCACCTGGTCTTTCTTGTGTAACTACAAAAAGCCGCCCGTGTGATGCGAAATGGTCGTTTTGAAACCCCTATTAGGTTTGTATTTCGTCTCACACAAGTGAAATTTAATCAGGATTGGTAAGAAGGGTTTGTATGCGTCATGACAGCATTCAATTTTTTCAAAAGAGATGGCGTTGGAATTAAATGAAAAATAGATTAAGTATAAACATACCTTTCTGGTAAGTGTTGTAACACTCCCGAGATTACTTTCGGTAAGTAAAAGGACCGAAGTGAGGTAACAACAATTTCCCTTTGTAAGTAAATCAATTGGGAAAAGTAGAATTGCACTTGGCCCTATGTTCTTATCATTCTATTGTAAGTATGCTGCAAGGTGGGTGAGTTATTATATTAGATGTGTATATGAATTGTGAGGATGTTGTGTGGAAGTATGTTTTCAGATTGCTAAGTAAAATAGAAAGTAACTAGAATAATTACATGGATATGTCACTAATATACAAGAGGGTAAGGGTAAGTTGATAAAATTCTATTGAAAATAGCAGGTGACCTCCTCAGTCTTGTGAATGCTTGCTAATTCCCTAATTCTTTGTATTTACGAAAGAATTGGGGTGAAAATTTGCAATAGATCATGGCAGGTATCCTAAATGAGGATAGCAAAGAATATGTGGGTAGCCTGTTTGCACTGTTTCATATAAAAGCCTAGATGTTAATTTTCGGCGACCATGAATATTATTGTCACGGATGAAATGTTTAATTCCCGTAAGAAAAAACATGATACAACATTGACTTCAAGAACGCACAGGTGAACATTTATATGTTTTCAGTGTGAATCTCACTGAATAGGCTTTGATGCTTCATGAACTCTGCTCACCTATATGAACAATAGCTTTTCATACCACTTAGTAACTAGTGAAACCATACATAGGTGTATTGTGTTGAAATTGTATATGAAGGTGAAATACTTCACATAGGCAGTCAACACGGACATTATGTCCTACATGTAGGACGATAAAGTCAACTCCGGCTTCCGAATGACTCTTTTGTTGACGTATCCCACAGCTGCCTATAAAAATGCCGATGGGAAAAAAATTGACGGACGTCGTGTACTGGTTGATGTCGAGAGAGGCAGGACGGTCAAAGGCTGGCGTCCACGTAGATTGGGAGGGGGCTTGGGAGCAACAAGGCGGGGAGCTAACGAAGAGAGCTTGAATGAATCCAGGCGATCAGAACCAACTGGGAACGAAAGGCTTGACGAGAAAAAAAGAGATACACATAGGAGTGTTAGTAAGGAGTCCAGGTAAATTTATACTTTTTATTATCATTTATTTAATATTTCGGCAGTAATTTTAATATAAATCTTCACAGAGAAAAAAGAACTTCAAGGGACAGGGACCGTGAGAGACATGACAGAACTGACCGAAATGACAGGACTGAAAGAACTGACCGTAATGACAGAAATCGAAGTGACCGTAAAAGAGACCGGGATCGTCGTGAAGACCGTCCTAAAGACAGATCAAAAGGTAGCATTAGAATTGGGACCAGAATGTTATAGAAAGTTATTTCATAGATAGCATGACATTTATGTACAGAAGTCCTCTCATTCATTAATTGTAAATTACCATGCATTTCGTGCAGAGAGGGATAAGGACAGATCCAGAAACAAAGAACGGGATCGTGATCGCAAACGTCACCGGGACAAATCTAAAGAGCGAGATCGTGATGGAAGTCGTAGAAAAAGAAGTAAAGAGCGTGATCGTGACCGCAAAGGTATATAAATACTAATTTGGCATGAAGTATGTATTTACCTAAGTTAACGAAAACATCGAACTTTACCAAGGTTCAGAAAGAAGTAGTAAAAAAGAAAGCGATGACAAAGTACGTGCCGAGATTAAAAAAGAACCTAAAAACGGTGATTCGCAGGAAAATAATGGCATGGAAGAGGAAGACAATCAACCACCTAAAACAGAACGTAAGTAAAATTGTATTCGCAACGTTACCTAGCTTATATTCATACATGCATTCATGTTAAATGTTATTTATGCGAAAACTGTTTCGTGAGATCATTCAGGATATTAGATACTCGACTTAAATCGTTTATAACTAATTAATGATTCGGTTGTTTTTTTAAAACTTAGGTTTTGATGATAATGCGAAGATAGAGCAGGAAATAGAAGAAATGAATGGTACTGACTAGCAACCAAAACAGATATTCCATAACAAAGTAGCGTGAACAAGATTCTGAATTATTGAATCTGTTTTACAGAAAGCCAGTCATGAATTGGAATGGATGTTTCTTTCTTTATAAAATTTCATTGATGCTGGATATGCATTTGCATACAGTATATTCTGTAGGATTTCTCGTGTACACCATACGGAGAAATTGAAATACTGTCGTGCTGGTTACAGAATTTTAACTAAAAACATCACTGGTAGGATTTTATTGTTCTTACTTACCAATGAACTTGGTTTGAAACTTATCAAGACAAAATAAAAATGTATGTACATATGAATTCTTAGTTTGAATTTTGCTTGGCATAATTTACACTACTTTAAGAAAGGGAACTTTTCTCCTGAACTACCCAATACTTTCCAACTAACTAGTCTTTCTTGCTTAGTTCGAATTAATTCTCAGTAGTTACTACAAACATCACCTTCATCTTTCGGACACCTTCATACAATCAAGTATGTTAATCATTTGATTAACCAATTACCAGCACTACATATTATAACTGCACCTTGGATGGCCTCACTGGTTAGTGGTGCCTACATTAGGGTATGCTACTGTACTTCCAGACCTCGCCAGTACATCTGTACTATCTAGAAATTGCTTGACTAAAATCACCAGCTTTTTATTCAATTTTACAACAATAGCAGAAATTCTTAAAATGCTTAAAAGTAATTATCACAGATAAAACAACACTCATAATTTTAAAAATATTTGCAACATAGAAAATAACATGTTACATTAGCCTAATGAAGTGTGAATTGAAGAGTAAAATCCGGCGCTTAAATAGAGAAATACAGTAGAATACAACACAACACGTTCGATATTGATCCATTATAATACGATTGGAATAAGTGGCATAGTATGGTAATGAGTGTGAGGCTTACAAGAGGTTAGATACTGTCATAGTCATTGCTTCAGAGGACATCCAAAAACCAGTCAAGATGCTCGTCATCTTCATCATCCAAACTGGAATTCTGACCAAGCAAGTACACGATATCGCAAAAGTCTAGATCGTCGTCAAGGTCTAAATCTACATTGTTGTCTCGGTCGAGGAAGAAATCCCAGAGAAGAGCAGATTCATAAATCTAATAAGAGTTGAAGCAAGTTATCATCATTAAAAATTTCCAGTGCAGTTTTGGAAATATAGTTATTACAACACATTCATTACCTCCTGTTCGCCGTCAGCATTTCTAACCCTCTTCGGTATCTTGGTTCGATCTTGGAGATCCCCGTTGGGGTAAGAATGTCGATAAAAGCAGTTCACTCCGAATGGGCATTTTCCTTTGCCTTCACTGAAGTGCTTGCAAGATTTTGAACTGAAATAATTTAGTTGTTTGGTAAGAAGTACATAACAGTAAGTATCCTGAAAAGTTGAGTATTTTTTACGATAGATGTTTTTTGTATCCAGTTATTAATCTCTTTTTTTCTTCAGGATCTTCAACCCAGGTTTCGCTCGGCGTAACAAACGAAGATGGTACTCTGCACTGTGGGCAGGCTCTGGAGAGGAAGTTAAATTTAGATAAAGTGACTTTTCAACCACGGTATGTATGACAAGCTGAATCTCACTTGACAACTGTATTATTAAAACTTTTTGCACATCTCCACTTGCGTATGCAGTCGAGGCAAAAAGCATGGCTACAGTTTTCAAGTATGCCAAACTTTCGCTGCCCTTTCTGCCACACCTGGAAATATTCATTGTATAATTTTTATGCAACAAAGTTAATATTCTGTCATTCTTGAACATGTATCGCTGAGATAATCTACCTGGTCCATGCATATTCCACATGTTATTTCACTGCTTTGCGCAATACTGAAGGACTCCTTCATATCTTCCTCGTGGCTATCCAAACACTCCTATAATTATGGGTAATGATAAGAAATTTATTATTGGAATTAGAAATAATTGATGTTCTTTAATACCTCTTTATGTTTCATTTCTTGCAAAATGTCAGTCGGATGCAGGATGTTGAGCCCACACATGTCACACATTGTTCCATGGATGTACACGCATTCTTCTCCATATCTACAGCATCAACACACATATAAAGTCAAATCGAAAGGCACCACAAGTTGCAGAATATATATTTCTGACATACCTGCAATTTCCAACCATGTAATATGGACACAGTAGAGTGGAAGTGTCAGAACTTTCATTAGTGGACTCGACAGGTATTGATTTCTTTGTTATGTTGCTGTAGGAAGATGTTACTGAAAAGGAATGTAAATTAGGTTTGTGATTGGTCACATATGATCTTTTTTCAGGTGGTTCGGAGTCGAAATTCAAGTCTGCCATTACCCCATGATGATATTTATCAAGTTATTGAGGTATGTTGATTGTTCTTCAGTACCCACAAACAGTAAATAGAATTTAAATATTAAAGGTTGAGAGTGTTTTAATTAGAGGAGACAATTTTTAACCATTTACCTCTTGGCATATATTGCCTTCCTGGTACAAACTCAGCAGCATCTGCCCAGCTGACGTCGAGGGTGCTTAAGCTCATCCCGCGGTTGTACCCACTATAAAATAAGCAATGGAATAAGAAACTATGCGTAACTGCCTAATCTATATTAAAGCTATCTCGAAAGGTTAACCTGCAAGTCGCTTTTGTATCATTGCGTTGTGCCATATTATTGCTAGTCGTCGCTTTTTCTTTGTTTGGCAGCCCTAATGCACCGAGGGCGATTAGACGTCACCCGCAATTAGCAAAATGCCAAAAGGGGCGCGACAACTAAATTACGATCAAAAACTTACGGTTCGGTCGTATGTGTATCTATGAATAAGCGGAAATATGTAATACGTGGTACGTTTTATTAAGACGTCAGTGCGATTGTACAATGTCGCATATATTCACTGCCATAGTATTTACTGGGCTACCATAAAATTTGTATAATGAACACAGGCGACATAAAACATTGACACGAAATAAAAGTCTACGCTGTCACTCACTATATATATTTCGCCACCTGGGGTACGCGAGCCGCCATAGTTTCTAGCCGCCCGTTCATTAAAGGAAAAATGGAACAGTTCCGGGTTACTGATCTATAAACGCTTATAAATGAACTTCTAAAGATCCAACCACCCTAATTGCATTCATTGCGTGTTATATAGAGTTGGGAGGCAATTGCTCCGCGAGTTATGAAGGGTTGTTCAACGCGGGGTCACTCGTTACGGCCAACACGAAATAGGTACTGTATCAACCTAAACCTGAATCAATCGACCCAATTTTTTCAGGAAATGTTGGTTTATATATTACGTCTCATATGTGCTAATTTTAGTGTGATTGGGCTATTAGAAGTTAGTTTTTAAATATTGATTGTACTTGGCCATCTAGCGGTTGGAATTTTTCACTTTACTTAACAGTTATTAATGATCCAACAGTGCCATCTAGCGGTTTGAAATTTTTACTATATCCTAGTTTCGAATTGGAATTTTTCGTGGTTATCTTAAATCAATTAATCCAATTTTTTTAGGAAATATTAGTTTATGTATTATGTTTTATATGAGCTAATTTTAGCTTGATTGGATCATTAGAAGTTTGTATTAAATGTCGATTGTACTTAGCCATCTAGCGGTTAGAAGTTTTCACTTCACTTAACGGTTGTAAATGATCCTGTAGCGCCATCTACCGATTTGAAATTTTTACTATATGCTAGTTTCGAAATAGATTTTTTCGGGGTTATCTTGAATCAATCGACCCAATTTTTTCAGGAAATGTTGGTTTATGTATTACGTCTCATATGTGCTAATTTTAGTGTGATTGGGAAATTAAAAGTTTGTTTTTAAATATTGATTGTACTTAGCTATCTAGCGGTTGGAATTTTTCACTTTACTTAACAGTTATAAATGATCCAACAGTGTCATCTAGCGGTTTGAAATTTTTACTGTATACGAGTTTCGATAGAATAGATTTTTTTCAGAGTTATCTTGAATCAATTGAGCCAATTTTTTCAGGGAATGTTGGTTCATGTATTACATCTCCTATCTGCTAATTTTAGCGAAATTGAATCATCAAAAATTCATAAGCGTTAAGTGAAGTGAGAACTTTCAACCACTAGATGGCCAAGTACAATCAACATTGAAAATCAAACTTCTAATGATCTAATTACGCTAAAATTAACACATATGAGACGTAATACATAAACCAACATTCCCTGAAGAAATTGGGTCAATTGATTCAAGATAACCCCGTAATAAATTTATTTCGAAACTCGTATATAGTAAAAATTTCAAACCGCTAGATGGCACTGTTGGATCATTTACAACCGTTAAGCGAAGTGAAAACTTCCAACCGCTAGATGGCTAAGTACAATCAACATATGAAACAACTTTCTAATGATCCAATCACGCTAAAATTAGCACATATGAGAAATAATATTTAAACTAACATTTCCTGAAAAAATTGTGTCGATTGATTCAGGTTAACCGCGAAAAAATCTTTTTCGAAACTCGAATCGCTATTGCACTATTGCAACTGCATAGGCCATAGACCAGGGGTCTCCAACACGCGGCCCGCGGGCCGCATGCGGCCCACGAAGCTATTTTTTTCGGCCCGCGTCATGGTTGAGAATTTTCCACAAAAAACTAAAATAGTACGATGTCAACTATGAGTAAGTTTTATCGTGTTATTTAACATCAAGAGTCCGGTCCGACAAACTGTAAAAAGTAAAACAAAAATTTCCCCCTGTTATTCCACTTTACCACGTTCATATTTTATTCTATTACCTAATTTGAGTACCTAATTTGTTGGTTTGTGGCCCGCGTCGTCAATAAAGTTCAAAAAGTGGCCCATGACATATTTTGAGTTGGAGACCCCTGCCATAGACTGTACAATTACTATAACAATTCTCTAGCATAGAACCACAATATTATGTACCTAGCATCAAATACTGACAGTTTACCAACTGCTAGAGCAATTTATTTATCCTTGAACAAAATTTAACAACTTTTCAAAAGATTTTGATCATTTATTTGGTAATAGCATGATAGAAATAGAACATCAAATGTTTTTTTCTTCCATAGTCTTGGGTTTATATATTCGTTGATTCAGATTAACTTCACACAAGTATTTCTGTATGTCATTTTTATCTGTACCCGGACAAATCATCTGCTGTTGTTAGTATTGGGCAGCTGCCATGTCTCATCTTCTGATGAGTCGCTCTCACTCTGTGTTCTCATGCGAAGAAAGTCAACTAATTTTGTAGCATCTTGTCCAGTACGCAAGTCAATAAAATCTTGTGGCATCCTGTAGCTCAATGTTTCACTTGGCTGCATTGTGACGCTTTTGTCTACAAGTTTGAATACCCCAACAACTTCCCCATTAGAAGAAAGTATCTTTGACTGTTGGGCCCCTATTTCATCAACCTTCATGCATTCTAATTCTTCCCAGCTAAAGAGCAAAGGGTTGGTCATAGGACCCCAAGGATTGAAATCAATAATCCAGTAATCACCCTCTTGGTTTTTATAGATGTCGATGACGTAATTCTGGTTCTGAAATTTTTGAATCACGTTTTCGTTCAAGAAGCTGTGTATTTCTGTACCAATGTTGTCTTTCTGGTCTTCTAGATAGTCATAATACTGATTAATAATTCGCTGACATACCGCTACCAACTTACATCCTGTAACAAAACATCGGAATTCCATTCCACTCATAAGGTTGGCCCATTTCCGTAAAACAAGCTCTTTTTTGTATGTTGGACTAGGTATGGAAGCATCTACACAAAACTTGAAGGGAGAAGTAAGGTCGTACGTCATTAAATCGGAACTTTTCAAAAGGAGAATTACTTCACCTGGAGTAGAACATTTCAGACTATTGTTAGATGATATCCAGGCAGCATCTTTAGGAGCGGTCCAATTCATTTTAGGAAAAACCTTGTGATTTAATTTCTTTAAAGCGTCACTGATTTTGTTGATTACTTCAAGAAATTCTGGTCCAGGAATCTCACTTTGTTCAGCATCTTTCCAATCCTCATCGTTATCTTCAGAACTCGAATCCTCGTCATTCTCAACGTTTGCTTTTTCCAATTTAACTTCGGCTCCCTTCGGTAGGACTAGCGGGCCGTCGTCCAGTAAATACTGTACGAAATCATCCGGTAAGGGTATTGTTATACTCTTCATTGTCAAATGATGAAATGTTGGATACCAACTGGAGAACATGCAGTTTAAAACATGTTCCTTCATCAATATTGAAGGCATGATACTCGTTTGTTTACATAAAACACTTGTCTTGGGAAAACAAAATTCTACAATTAACCCCGAGGTCAAATTAATACAAGCATGACGATATCTGAATACGCCATTATACTGAACGGAAAAGTAGGTTTTCGAGTATTTAATTTGACTACATATCATATTTTATATATAACAATGTTGCCCGCCTTCTTCCCTTAACATTTTCAATCATTTGAATATTTTTGACACAGCGCTGAACCACATCCACCAAATCGCACGTGGTTTCGGGTCACTGAGCATCAGGACAGATGAGCCGCACGTTGCTCTCGATTTACGAATTAGTATTTATTTATTATATGGCGGAATTATTTCGCCAGTGTTGCAGGAGGAGGCCCAGTGTTGATGCTGTGCACTCACTCCTAATGTGGCCTATGCAATTCCATTCCAAAATCTTGCTTGTGAAAGTTTCTTGGCAAAAATAAATGATGTGCTGTGTTCAGTTACAGAATATAATTACAAATATGGATACCTCCATTTTAAGTAAATTTTTTGGGACAAAGAGTCCGGCACCGTTGTTAGATGCTAAACTGGAATTACCTGTACCTCCAACTCCTCCAGAAGATGACAAGTCAAAAGATAAAAACCCTTTACCAGGAGACAAATGGTCAAATTTCGATCCCACAGGTCTGGAGAGAGCTGCAGCAGCAGCAAGGAATCTCGATGCATCTTGTAAGTTATCATGCTAATTCCGTGCAGGATGTCTATTGAATGAAATGAGAAAAATATGGCAAGGGACCAGACGAAGCCATTGCGGTTGAGTAAAAATAATAATTTCCATGCTTTCTTTTCAGCTCATGCAAAGGAAGCGCTTGACCTTGCTAAAATGCAAGAGAACACAAAGCAAATTGAGTATCAAGTCAAGGTTAAGGTGAGATGCATTTTCTGGATGACATTTTAATTACTATGCCATGGTGCATTTCATGTGCTAAGACCCAAAAATCAAGTTCCTTGTAGGTATAGCGACGTGAAAGAGTAGCGTTGAATTCTATATTGTCAAATACTAAAATGCTTCTTTGTTTTACGAAGGAATACGAGGGCGCTATGGAACAACTTAAAATAGAACAGATACAGCGACAGTCTGAAGAGAAGAGAAAAATGCATCAGCAAGAGGCAAGATTGAAAAAAGAGGTTAAAAGTTTATGGCTAATGAAAATTGTGCACTATGTGTTTGAGAAAATTCATTAACAAATAGCCTTGTTGCGTTTATTAGCAAGCAGAATATCAAGATCTACTCGCCAGGAAAAGATATGATGACCAACTCAGACAGCAGGCAGCCATGAATGATGAAAATTTGAAACACCAAGAAGATTCGGTTCAAAAACAAGAGGCAATGAGGAGAGGTATTTATTTCAGTTGATAGAATCTTTCAAACTTTCAAAACTTTTCATTCTTAATTCTCTGGGTACTTACACAATATTTCTGTTATCCAGCTACCCTTGAATACGAAATGAAGTTACGACGTGAAAATGAAATTGCAAGAGCTGAAGCAAAAGCACTTGCACAAGCCAAAGCTGAAAGAGAGAATCAAGATATAAGATCAGAAGAGATTCGACTGCATGCTGCTGAAAGGAGAAGTACTATACTGCAATCTATAAGGTTTGAAAATTTTCATGGATTGATAGCTAAAAGTTATTTGTGAAGTCCATGAGATTTCTTGAATTTCTGTTTTTGAAATGAATTAGTCAATATTGATTATTCATTTTGTTCACTGAAGGGTTGTTTTGCAGGACTGCAGGAGACGTTCTTGGTGAGGGTGCGAAAGGCTTTCTCAGTGACCGGGATAAAATCACTGCGGCTGTGAGAATACTAATATAAATATATGCATAGTGTAGTTCACTATTTTCTGGTGTGGGGGAATTTGAACTTACACTACCATGCTAAAGTCCTGAAAAGAATGCTCTTTAGTCTGATAGTTAGTAATTTAATCTTACCAATACTATTTAAATGTATATTATTTAGGCATTGGGAGTTACTCTGTTTGCTGTCGGAATATATGCGGCTAAAAATGTTATCGGCGTAGGTGCACGATTTGTTGAAGCAAAGATCAGCAAACCCTCGCTGGTTCGTGAAACAAGCAGGTTCACTGTTATGGAAGCGATTAAACATCCAATTAAAACAGGAAGAAGGTTATTGAGTAAGCCAGAAGATGCTTTACGTGGAGTCGTGATTAAGGTGCTGCATTATTACTATTACAAGAGAATGTGTGTTATAGTTGAATTGAAATGTATCTGAATTTTTTCTGCAGCCATTATTGGAGGAAAGAATCCGTGACATAGCAATTGCAACGAGAAATACCAAATCAAACAAGGGTGTTTATCGTAATATTTTGTTGCATGGACCGCCTGGAACCGGCAAAACTCTGTTTTCAAAGGTTATTTTCATTAGGAAATATATTTGAATTTGATATTAGAACTTGACTTTCATTCCTTGTTTTTCACCACATTCCAGAAACTTGCGATGCATTCCGGGATGGACTATGCAATCATGACAGGTGGAGACGTTGCTCCTATGGGGCGAGACGGGGTCACTGCTGTTCATAAACTATTCGATTGGGCGAACAGTAGTAGAAGAGGGTAGGTACAGTTTCAGCACCTTCGCAAATTTTGTATTTTCTGATACATGTTTTTGCTATGAATATTTTCCACAATATAATCATTTTATAATTTATTAAAAGTGTTTTAGTTCATCTTTTTATCAAACACATATTTTTCAAGGTTACTCTTGTTTGTTGACGAAGCAGATGCGTTTTTACGGAAGAGATCAACCGTAAGTGGATGCTGGATACTCTGCACCTAAACGCAATACATTTTTTTGCATTTTGCAGGAAAAAATCAGTGAAGATTTGAGGGCAACTTTAAATGCATTCCTTTATCGAACAGGCGATCAGTCAAATAAGTAAGTGCTACAATGGCAATCAGTAAAACAGAGGGAAACTTATTATTTATCTTGCTTTCAGGTTTATGATGGTGTTAGCTAGTAATCAACCAGAACAGCTCGATTGGGCGATTAATGATCGTGTTGATGAGATTGCTGAATTCGAGTTACCAGGCCTGGAGGAACGAGAACGCTTAGTCCGGATCTACTTTGATAAATATGTTCTAGAGCCAGCCATGGATAAAAAACAGTGAGTATCTTATCTGTTATTCCCGTTTTTTGCTGCGGTTCCGTAGTTATACCGAAATCATTTAGTTTGGTCCTCAGATTTTCTCATATTTATTGCACTTTTTTTCAAAGACGACTTAAAGTTGGAGATTTTGATTTTGGTTCCAAGTGTTCTGATATTGCGCAGAAGGTCGAAGGTCTTTCTGGCCGCGAAATATCAAAATTAGCAGTAGCTTGGCAGGTTAGAGAAAAAATAGTTATTAAAATTCGAATAATGCTTTCTTCATTGCCGTGTGTTATGCATTATAATTTTTCATTTGTAATACACATAGGCTACAGGCTACGCATCTGCTGATGGCATTCTAACAGAAAAAATGATAGATGACCGTGTGAACGATTCTGTTAAGCAGCACCAATTAAAAATGGATTGGTTATCACACACCAGCCCTGGAACACAGCAGGAAACCACAGCAAAGAGTGTGGATTATGGTGTAAGAACTCAACCAAACTAATGTATGTTCGTATTTTTAATTTCGTGACTAGTCAATTTGAACTACCTTTGTTATAAATCCATAAATAAATAATTTCATTTCTTAATAGAAGTAAGCATTGCATTGTTTATTATGATGATATGATAGATAACAATGGAAATAAGATCTACTATAATCTTCAGAATTGATATATGAATGGTGGAGATTTTCAGGACATTATACTATGGATATTATTCATAAAACATCAGGCCGAATCTGCTCTCCATGCATTCAATCTGAATCCATCTGCGACAGACTTGGAGTTTACTTTGGATTAGTATTTCCTCCATACATTATCCTCTTTGGCCCTTGGAGTAGGAGCATACTATTTCATCTTCTTTTAAAACATCTCTTGAACTATAATCACTCTTCGACTGATAGATTATCAGGCATTGCCATGTCAACCACAACTTGCTGTACATCTCCCGGAGTTCTTGAATCTGTTTTCTCGAAATTCCATCGTTCATTCTTCAAGATTGTTGATGTTGGCATGTGGAAATACTGGAGCTTAGCAGGATCAGTTCTTTGTAGTAATTTCTGAGGTGTTTTCTCCTAGAATGGAATGAGTAAATATATTAATTACGTTACCAAAAATAATCTGATTTTAAATATTAAAAGTATTAGGTATCTTCAACAGGATATATATGCTACAGTAAATTTCTATAACTAGGGATTTCGTAGAAACACTAGAATGGATCAAGTCACCTTCTTTCGAAGCGTTTTTCGTTCATCCGAGTTGAATACATTTGCAAATTTCTTCTCAATATTTTTCAAATTTCTCTTTCGTCTTGCATAGCCGATATTTGAACCGTTATCGTCGGTTTCTACAGAATATGAACCAATATGCGTTCTTCGCTGTGTTGAAATCTCTCCCATTCTAGCAATCTTAGCTTCCAAATATCTTCCCTGAGTAATTTTGATTAGGAATTTAATATCTAGTGTACTGTCATGTTGTATTAGTGTTCGCAAGATGATAAATCGACAAGATCTAACCTCCGGATCAGTTGGTTTATCATGATTGTTTTCTTCATCTCTGAAACCTGAATTGTCAGCTCCATTTCTGAGGTCAACTTGCATTGACTTCATTTCTCTGTAATAGAAAGGGAAGATTTGAGGAGCAAATAGGGGAACGTCTCAGAAGAGGAGTGACTTTCACTTTTATTTGCAAATGTTCTTGTTATATTATTCCACCAATATCTAATGATCTGAATATTTCTATGTCACATTATCTTTACACTTACAAATCATCGCTTAAGTCGCTATAAGCCTGATTTCTTTTGCCAAGATCTTTGTGCACCAAAAGTTGATTAGGATTGAAGTGACTCGATTCTGCTTCCCTGATTAGAAAAAGTAAATAAGTTTATAATATATATATATATATTACTAAATTATTACTGAAAGTATATATATATATTAAAATTACAGTTTTGGCACATCTCCCATAAATCGAGGTTCTCCTGTTGACATCACTGCCAGGATAATTTCGTTACCAGAAAATCTTATCATCTTGACCACGTCATCATATTGTAGATCTAAAAAATTTCATCAGAATAGTTTATTTGCAAGAAATTAAAATAAATATTGAAACAGTTTCATACTGACCTGATACAACTTCACCATCAACTTCCAGCAGACGATCTCCGATTCTGATTCCCGATTTATCTGCAGGAGATTCTTCATCGACGTAGTCGATATAGAATCCTTTACTGTCTTGAAGAATCGTGAATCCAAAGGTGCCAAACCTCTTTGTTATCTTTATTAGTGAGATATAGGCTTACACGGCATTCAATAAGGTAAAACGAAAACAAGAGTAAAATTCAGACAAAACTTTACCTTATGTACAGATCGCTTTGCAGTAATGGCAGTTTGTTGGCTTCGTACACTGACAACTAGTAAATTGACGACTTCTTCACTTTCTCGTACAAGTGACACGACATCAGCATGATATTCATTTTCAACATTTTTTCCATTTACCTGTAAATTTAGGTTCATTGAAATCAGTTCACAACTGAGCAGAGCTTCTATTTAATCAACGAAATTCATTCATAAGTGTCCGGTATCTCACCATTTAGCTATAATTATAGAATTTTGTGACCTTATTCTCTCTTCCCTTATCAACACAGAGAATATCTGGTCGTTATTATACTAATTTCGGTTCGAAGCAAACTTTGACTGCACCCAGGCTGTATCTGAATTATTATATTTTTTCCCTACATGTATATATGTCCTTAGGTCCCAGGGAAACCACACCTTTTCCCCCCGTTTAGCTATGGCCAGGATTTCAAGTCTTACCTCTAAAACTACATCACCAACTTTTAGTCCAGCTATATCAGCAGCTGAACCAATTGTAACATCTTCAATGTAGTGGCAGAATTCGTCAAACCACAAGTGAAAGCCGAGGGCATTGTCTATTTTTTGTATGCTGATGGTATGTGGAGTGTATGAATCTGCATGAATAATTAGAATATCATATTACATTTACAGTAATATGAAACTTTTGTTTTGTCAAAATTCGAGTGTTACCTATGCAGTCTTCTCTTTCCACTGTTATATTAACTACATATTTTCCAGGCTTGTAAAGATGCTGTATAAGAATGTCATGTTCCTCATTGATGACTGGTGTGTCATCAACCTGAATGATGATAATTAGTACTTTAGTATTCCTATCATGATGTTAATGCATCATGTCCCCCCTTTACACCTCTTTCTCGATTTAGGAGGATTCGCTTAATGAGTGTTTTATTCCTTAATATTAAACATCAATTAATATAGCAACTGTAGCTCATGAGCCTCAAGCTCCACTTCGATACTATAATGAATAAATAACCAATTCAAGAATGGAACTCACTAGTAAGGTATTGGTGTATTAAAAATACTAACCGCAATGATTTTATCTCCATCTCTAACACCTGCATCCTCAGCGCAACCACCAGCTTGGACCCAGTGCACCACATGTTCACCTTCAGCAGCCTCTTCAATAAAAGAATTTGAAAATGCAAGATGAAATCCAAAGTCCTCCCCTTCCCTCCTGTGCAATGTTAGATCAAGTGTTATCACTTGTTTTTCTGATTTGGAATCTGAAAAATAACAATTTTTCATTTACTCTGTCTGGGATATGGTACAAAGGAAATAAGTTTTCTTTTTTATATAGACATTCAACAACCTTCAACATCGACAGTGTTTCCAGAATATCGACTTTCTGCTTTCGAAGCGACGATTGAAATATTGTTTCTCTTGTATTGATTGAAGGTCTTCAAGTCAACAGATAGCAAGGTAACAACATTAAGACAGGCTTTTACTCTATAAAAAACTTCTTTGTGAGTTTCCTCTTCCACATTAACTCCGTTCACTTCAATTATCCTATCTCCACTTCGCATTCCTGAACAGAAAACATTGCAAATCTTTAATCCACATTAAATCTACAGTATCCTTCGGTGATAAATTATATTCCTAAATATTTTGTTCTGTTGTAAATACATAAATATAAAACTGCTTTGAATGGCACAGAATGAAAAGAGTACTAACCGACTCTGTCTGCAGGACTGCCGATACTGACGTGCTCGACGTAATGACCATCATCATCATTCCACAAATAGAATCCATACCCTCCATCACTTCTCGTCAAACGAAATAAAATCGGTCTGTTTTCATTTCTGGATTCATTGGCAACTTCGTTCTGGTTGGTGGTCTTTTGCTTTTATTTTAGCACATGAAAATAGTTGATATCAATTCTACTTTTTATAATTTGATTGGATAACAGTCTTGAATGATACAATACTGTTGCAAAAAGGCTGTGGAGGAAATGTTCCTCACAATTTTATCATATTGCAATTACCAGATAACTTACCTTTCCTGATTTGTTGGCATGTGCTCGCTGGCCACTGAAATAGAAAAATAATTCATTATTTCAATTCTGAAGATAACAAAAATTCACGTTGAATGTAATGTTAGGTTAATATAAGTGTTCCTCACGTTTTACGGGGTTTCCTCTGCTGAGAATGGCTTTTGTCATCTTCCACAGTACCTAGTGATTCTCCACTCAGCATATAAATCTTGTTATCAGAATCTTCCTTTGTTTCCTCATCTATCAATAGCATTATTAAGTGTCAAATGCCAGCATTCATTTACTGGAACATTACGGTTGCAGTCGCAAACAAACTGGTCTTACCTTTATTCATAATTTTATAATCATTCATAATCCCAGCTCCACTGTTTCGTTTTTCCTCTTTATCAGGAAGGAAGATAGGTTCAGATATTGGCATTTTGTCATAATCCATTGAACCAATCTCCTAAATAAATGTATCATTAGTTCTACTCCTCGTATAAAGTGATAGTTTTTTCTTGGATACTGGGAATCTTTTACCTGTGTTTTGAACTCAGTTATTTTCTTGTAATGTTTATTGGAACGTGAATCAATGACAAGCAAAATAATGTCTTCATCAAATGTTTTCAGGAAGGTCATGACATTAGATTGACTTTTGTGTTCAATATTCATTCCACTGATTTGAATTAGTCGATCGCCAACCTGTTACAAAACATATAACATAGATTTGAATTTAATGCCCATATATAATGTCATATATATATATATATCATCATTATATTATAAACACATACAGTCTTGATGTAGATTTTAATATTTAATTACCTTCAATCCAGCACGATCTGCTGGTCCACCAACTTCAATTTTATCCACATAATTTCCATCCTTTCTTCCAGCATATCGAAAATCGAAACCAAAGGAATCGTTTTCCTTGAAAATATGGCATAACCTTGGCTTGTTCCTTTTTAAAACAAAACATGCACACATACATTTCCTGCTAAAATTGAATTACATCCATGGGTGCATATCATACTGAGTCAACTATGAGTAAACAGATATTTTAGTGAAATAAATGTTGCTGGAAAGTTAAAATGTCACACATCTAGATCGGGGATATTTATCTTTCGAATCTAATTCGACTCAACAATAGTCAGTGACAGTTTCATGACGTATTTTCTTATATTTAGCAATGATCCAAATTTTTTTAACAACTGGGAACTTGGCACTCCGATATAACGATATAAAGGTTGTCCAATTCTCCCTTATGGAATATGAATAAAGTTTATATATCTACCTTTTGTAAGCTCGATCATAATCTTCATCTACCACAAGGAAATGAGTTTCCGTTGGATTAAGTGACAAACAACTTATGAGACGTTTATGACATTCATATTCAACGGAATGACCATTAACTTCAATAATTCGATCGCCGATTTGAAGTCCTGATTTATCAGCGGGTCCTCCGCAATCGATCCAACGGATCACCTTTAGTTCAATGTATAGTTTAGATAAAATACCACGTTCGCAATATACATTTTTTTGAGTAGATATTTTAAGAAATATAACAAACCAATCCAATTCGCTTGTTGTCGATAACGACGTATAAACCAAAATCTTCTTTCGCCGATTTACCAAGCATGCAAAACCTTGGCTTCACTTCACGCTTCGGAATAACTTTGACTTTATAAGGAAAATACAGTTTTACTCAATGTTTATGGAAGCTTACTTTATAATTCGGTATTATAAGTGAATCCTTTATTTAATGTAGAAAATTTCAATGTTATATTTCTTACCAGCAGGCAGCTCTGAAATACTTCCGAGTTTTTCCTCGAAATATCCATCGGTAAGAGATGCCGTAACAGTCACACCCTTCTTCCTGCAAGTTTAGGATGTTGTTTGGTCGACATCAGTAAATGCAATATATAACGTTCAAACTGCTTACCGATAATATCCGTCTGTTTTAGGATCGACCACCAACAGTTCAACATTGTCTCCACTCATACGAATATGTTTAACGACGTCACAAGATTTATCATTTTCCACATTGACAGAATTAACTTCGACAATTCGATCCCCAATTTTCAATCCTAGAGGTGAAAACATTTACGTCCCGTGTATAGTGATATGCTTATTTGAAATGCTAATGAAAACTTTTCCAGGTCTGCTATAAAACTAAAAAAGGGAAATAATAATTTACCTGCTTGAAATGCTGGACTTCCTTGGGCAATGTCTTCAATATATTCTCCCTGTCTGTCTTCAAGATACAGAAGATGAAATCCGAATCCACACTTGGCCTTTTGCAGCTTCACTAGTCGAGGTTTGTATTCAAATTCACCATTGGTAACTCCTACCATAAGAAATAAGTGAGGTAGTTTACTACCAGATAAAAATAGAACTAACTAACTAACTAAGGAGTAAATTACCTTCGACGTTTTTCAAATTAACGGCAACTTTATTGCTTTTGTAGATCGTTTGAGTTTTCTTATCAACGACAACGAGACGTAATTCGTCGACTGCGTCGTTCATAATTTCATGCACTTCATCAGTAGTAATGCCTTGCAGCATGAATCCGTTCATCTGAACAAGTGAGTCATACGATTATTGCAGGCTAGTTCGATTATGCAGTATATTGTTGGACAGGTTATTGCCCTTTCAGAATATTCCCTGAAACTTTGGGCACCACTTCAGGGGCGTGGGCACCGTAGCAAAGCAGCTGTGCTTTAAAAACTAGTTGATAATTGAATATGATATACGTAATTAGTTGACAAAAACATAAAATGGCGAGGGCCATACTCTTACTGCTATGTTAATCCAACATTGTCGACATATAGATATCGTGTTCAGATCGTGAGAGGCTGAGTTCTCCAGGCAACTTAATACAGGGGCCCTCGAAATCGCAGGGAAACTATGTCATTCCAGCCCAGCACTACTTGGATAATATTTTAAGAAATGAGCAAACAAATTACGTAAGAATAATAAAAACCTCAACAATTCGAGATCCAACTAATAATCCTGCAAACTCCGCTACTGAATCTTTGATAATGTCATCCACTATTTGACGTTTTGTGCTTGGGTCTGCTCGCAGTGTGATACCAAACGTGGACTGATAATTCCTTATGATGCGATAAACCTTGGGCAACGGTAATTCTAAAAAAAGAAAGAAAAGATAAGAAAATATCATTACACATACTCTTTATAATTCGTAATCTACCTTCTATGTTTATTTTTCTTTTCTGTTTCAATACGCCATCGGGTTTATTGCGATGACTTGTAATTGCTCTGAAATTTCATGCACATAAATATAAAAGCAAATGTTTTATCTGGAAGAAGAGTAACCAGTAAGTTCAATTCAGTATAGCTGTATGAGTAATACTGACTATTATATCTACTTATTTCTATTATATATGGTGATAGATTTTCTAGATAATACATACTGCGATGTGTCGGAATTATCTCCGTCCTCTTTGTGTTTCATTTCTTCTCTGTAGTCTAAAGGCGAGTGGTTCTACATCGGTTAATTTAACTAAGTAACAATAACAAGTTGTAACGTAATACAATATTATAATACTTACAGATATGTACGAGGTACATGTGACTTGTGCATATTCCAGTGACTTGAAGAAAAAAGATAACAGCAATGGCTGTTGCAGCTGGAACGCCTTTATATAACCATACAATCAACTCATAGAGTTTATCGAGGCATCCCTGCAGACCAAAGATTTAGTAAGTGTTTATATATATATTACATTATTTGTTTATAGTACATCTACCATGTATGTTACAGCGGTTCGCCGCACTTCTACAGATGGTTACCGTGGCAGCTGTTTGCCTCACCTTAGAGTATATTTCCGGTCTGATTATGTCGTAATCGACCACGGACTGGTCCATGCAAGTTGCTGGTATTGTTAAATTGGAAAACAAATTCACGTAATCTGTTGGCCTGTATAATCCGCAGCATTTCATCTGAATAAAGATATTTTGTATTAATTTTCTTCTATTGTACAGTATAATAACTAGATTCACATATACAGTACAGATATGGGTAGGGATGGGCTTATAGCGAGCGTCTACCCTCCCTTGCATCTCAACCTCAGCTATCGTGCATTAGTTCCCAAAGTCACCACTACCTACAGGCCTACCAATACTAACCTTTGACTGCACGTGATTAACGATTTCCCTGTGTGTCTGTTCAGAGGTTTCTTGATATTTCATAAAATGTTCTTTATACCAATCGGAAAATCTTTGCTCTATCTAAATGGCAAGGTTGAGAGGTTTCGTTCTTTTTAACAATTAAGAATTGAAATAGATACTCAACGCCCACATACCTCAGAAAAATACTGCGATAGCATAATGAGAGCTGCAATTTCACCAAGTAACAGTAATGTGCTGATTGCTATGTGCTGTATTCACATAAAACATAGCATTAGTATTACAGTATCGACTATTAGTACTATTTAATATTCTTTTATGTCCGCTTAAACGTACCATTAATATTAACTTTTCATTTCGTGTGTTCGCTGCGCATATCCCGACGAAAGAAATGACGAGATATAATATGGAAACGACCAGTAAAACATACAAAGCTAAAAAATGATAATATTACAGTGATTCCGTAATAGTTAAGATTTTATCGGACAATATTCTTACATGTCTCCAATGGATGAAAAGTGGCGTAAAACATCCTTGCTCCAGTGTCAACAAATCGAAGCCATATCGAGATACTGAAGATCGTGCACCCAACAAACTTAGAACGCAAAATATTAAAAGAAGAATATTAAAAGTATGCTTTGAGATCTCCATAAACTGGTATCCACGGAGAATCCTTGAACTCGAGTCTCATTAATATATTCATTATAAAAGTAATATTATATTTTATAACTTACCCAACGCAAGATATCACTTATTATAATTAAACATCGTAAAATTTTTCCAACTCTTTTTCTCCCTATGCAAGGCCAGCAACATCTGTAAAGCAATTGTACCTTTAACGTCGAAAGAACTATCTCCACCAACTTAATTTTCATTCTCAGAATTACAAATAACTACTGTACGAACAAGGCATTTCAAAACAAACTAAATTTCATTTTTTATTCTCTCTTGTTTATATATTTTATTATATTACAGAACTAAAGGAAAATGATTTACCTCAAACAAGGAACATATAAATTCCTCATCGCGAATGGACGATAACCTTCAACACCGTCTTAGTAAGCTACTACTTTCTTCATATTACTATATAATATACGTTATATTAGTCCTGCGGCGTTATGACTAAGTTCTGCGACACCGAGAGATCCCCTGAAGGCTTGATGAAGTAAATAACTGTGAACGAATGACAGTGACATTTACAGCGACCTCTGTCAACCAAAAAACAAATAAATAAAAGAGGAGATGAATATTTCGCTAGCAATTTTTAAGTTTTTTCACATATTTCAGCAGACTTCCGAACTATCACTTTGTCATGAAGAGTGATTTTTTGCTCTTATGTTTATACAGTTCCGTCATGCGACCCACCCTTGGAAATGCAAATTCGGCTTGGACCTGAAAGGGAGGCGTAATCAAAGTGCTTCAGTGCGCCATGTTTTGGATGTAGTTGGACGGTCTCTTAAGCTCGTATGCGCCCCTCCTGGATATAATTCTACTACCGTCACTTAGTGGGCTAAAGTGCGTCAAACTCTGTCCTAGAGGTTGAAGAAACCAAAAATCTTAGCATGCAAGCCATGTTGAATGGATTTTTTAGATAATCCTACTTGCTGAGGGTAAGTAATTTTCCGGCGGAATAGAAATGATACAGATGGAGCGATAACGTCACGCACGATTGCACAGTGAACTGTGGCGTATAAACAGCGACGTCACTTCAAGGTTCAAAATCACCACGTTGATCTCAGCCTACAAACTCCAGTCCGCAAATTCAGAAAGGATCATTTCGAAAAAGATAAACTGTTAAATCCAACTCTTTAAAGACTATGGTTTAATCATAGTCACCGAGGAACTGTATATTACGACTACGGTTTAACGTACATAATATTGTTCCTACTGGCTCAATTGTTTTGAAAATAACACAATTCCTCTGTTATAATCTTTCCAATATTCTTTGAAGATTCTCTTTGGGATATTACGGGGGAGAAGTGGGTGCTGAGACCCCATAGTAGGAGAAATTCATGTACAACATGTCGTTAAATGAGGTGTATTTTCGTATTTTCCTCGCAGCGTTCCTTTCTTGAGTTACAGGCTGGAGTTTGTACTAAAAACTTTATAGGCTAAGCTCACCATGGTGTTAAAATGCAGCTGTAAATTTATATACAAACGCGGACTTGAAGAAAAATTCAACTGTAAAGAATTGTAATAAGGAAACTAAAGCGGCCAGTATCAATTTATCGTTATAAATCATATCTTTAACGTGTAACACATTTACGTATCGCACAGATGTATTGTGTGTTACGCAGTTATACTCGTCAAATATGTATACGTCATCGTGTAAAGGACAATACCATAAACCGCTGTACACACAGTAGAAACAAACTAAATACGTTGTACAATTCTTGCATTCACTGTATGATGTGTATCTTTTCCTTCCCCTCGCCCCCCGTTGCTTTATAAAGGACGTGATAGAGTGGTTCAGTGTTATTCAATTTGCTAGTAGAGTATGTTCAGAGGTCTTGCATATTGATTATTATTGATATTATTCATCATGAATGTATCATTCTTTTATTATGCAATATCTAACCTGTGATGATTATTACAACATTTTACAGTAATAAGAATACAATTGAACTTGTACAAATTTATGTAAGTTCAAATATGTGGTTCTTATCTTTGTTGACATGGGTATCAATATTGGTGCAGATCACCTTTGTAACTTTGTCAGTAGGTAAGTTATATTATTATTTTTAAATATAATATTGTTGTACACTAGCCTAGTAAACTCATATCATGTTCTGTGTTTTAGCTGCTGCACTTTATTACCTTGCTGAATTAATTGAAGAATACACAGCAATAACAACAAAGATTCTACGTATTCTTATTATGGTATGGTAAACTTCAAATTTTCACTGCCATGACTTTCCAATAACGCTTGTAATTCTTTTAGTGTTCGTGTGGAACGTACATCGGATTATGGGTGTTTGAAAAATTTCCGTTCAGTCTTATCGGATTGGGACTTTTAACAAATTTAGTCGAATTCAGTCTGTTAAAAACTTTCCCGTTCATTGAAATGATGTCGGGTAAATTTATACTCACAGTGGGTAAGTAAATGTTCTCAGTTATACAAACTAATATTAGGTATAGAAACTATTCCATATTACCAATCTGAAATACCTCTGTACAGTGTTGGTGCTCATCAATCACTACTTTGCTTTTCAATATTTTACGGATGTCTACTATTCATTCTCAGAGGTGAGAATATTACTTACATTTGGTATATTTTATCCTGGCTTATCGTTAACCCATCGAATCATCTTTCTTTCAGATCCTAGCCTTTTTCACAATGTGTCTGTGGCTCATTCCTTTTTTATTTTTTATTTCCCTTTCTGCTGGAGACAATGTTCTACCTTCCACTATGCAGCCTCTTCTGAGTCAGTCACAAGGTAGATCAGAATTAGTGTTTTTCAATTACAGAATTCTAATGCAATACTCTGTCATTTAGATCATGATGTTCTGTCTCATTACATGACAAAAGGGAAGAAGAAAAGGTCAGTTCTTCTCACAATGGCCGAAGGATGTAAAAAAATGTTTTATGCATCGAGAGAGAAGCGATATTGAACTTCATTTTAAACTAATGCGCTGAAGTCTGCTCTAGTTCCAGTTTGCTTTCGCTGTAGGAGATGGAATTAAGTTATTAGTACATGGCATGTACCATATTTATTTCTTGGTATATTTCATCTAGAGTAAGCAAACTAGCTAATGCTACTGTCAGCTAATTCTCTCATTTCAATTCAGTAAGTTCAAAAGAACTTAGCATAGGAAAGATGAATAGTTATATTTATACAGGCCTGTGGAGTCAATACACAAAACATTCGACTGCTCAAATTATGATACCACTGACTCTTGATTCCTCTAATTGTAATTATAAGAATTCTATAACTCTGATATTGGTTAAAAATACCCCACATTTCACCACTGCCAACCAACATAAATCATGCTGCTGTAATCAGGCTGACCGTAGACATATTATTGGTTCTTTTCTAGCAAGTCTGGTAACCTAAAATTGCTCCACACCCCTGTATTTGCGGCACTATTCTTTGAAGCTTTGCGTTAATCTTAGTAGTTGAAATGCGGTTTTCAATCCTTTATCTTTTGTGAGTTTGTTAATATTTTTGCACGTCTGACTATGATTGAAACTGTTTTGATTTTATTTCTGTTGAAGTTGTAGTTGTCTGGATGACTAGGTTCTAGTAGATGAAGCAAATCATTTCTCAACGATGTTAACTTATTGCATCAACTTACTCAAATACCAATTCAACAGCAATCTGTTCTATAGTCCTTCTGTACGATATTATTCTAGATCTAGATTAAATTATATGAAGTAGCAGTATGACTACAATAAATGTATTGCAGTAACCATACTTCTAAAAAGCAGTTTTATTTTGCCTAGGGTTCTATACGATGCTGGCTGAGTCAATAAGTGTCACACAACCTTTCTTAATTGTTGTGGCCAATGTGTTCGAGCAAATTTCATAGATTTATAAAAGAGAAGAGTGCTAAGATAAGGATTCTGGGAATAGATTGCTGGCTGAGCAAGAAAAGAGTGGTAATTATCAGTCATAGTGAACAAAGTTATCCCCGACGTACACCATTATCGTGGTGGAAATAGAAAAACGAAAGAAGAAGTTTTGCTTTCTTCGCATGAAGAGCATGATGAAGAATTCGTCAAAATCCACGAGAACGTGAAATCAAATCATTTTTCAGTACATTAACTATCAAGAGTTATGTTTTTCTTACATGAGGTATTAGTTCAATGAACTCACAACTACAATCATATCCTTGTACTACTCCTTTCTAGCTGTCACTGTCCATTACAGGATGTGGTACACTGGTACAGTACAGTACAGTCAACAAAATGAAGAAGTATCCTGACTTCAATTACGTGATAGGTTTTTGAGGAAGTTTGTCTGGATTCGTCAACCAAGTAAACCCTTTAGAACGGATGTAGTACACCACAGATTGGCAGAAAAATGGATATCAATGCTGCGTTAGCCATGGAAGCTAACGCGATGAGAAAAATGAAGCAACAAGCGTCTCCTCCTGATAGGACTCAAGGTACGGTTGATCATCTTTAATGCTGAGTTCTTATTGTTGATTTATAATTACTGCTTTTTTAAATGAACACCACAGCTTCTACAGCAATTGGAGAAATGGACTTAATCTCTTTCAGTGAAAACTATGTCAGTAAGGATTTCAAAGCTACAACATTCAGTGGGAATGTCAAGTCTGACTTTTCTTCTTTTCAAAGTAAGTGCTTGCAAACAATTAAGTTGGTGAATAATCACCTAATAAGTAGTTACAATGTAAAAGAATTCAATACAATAAATACTCTATGAAATATAGGCATGTATCTTAATTCCATCAGTGATAGGACTAAAAATAAAGCTCAACTTTTGAATTACCAAAAGCTTTATAATCATTTTGTTGCACTGTGAAGTCTTAGCTTTTGTCACAGCTCTATTATGATAATATTCGTAGTAATTCTACTGTTTAGCTAATTAATCATTTTGTAGGTTCGAAACCTAGAATTTGTCTTTTCTTACTCATCCATTGATTCATACTGGCTTCTCTTCATCTTTAACTCTTTATATGATTTATAGACCTTTCTTCATCCAGTATGATGACAAGAAGTTTGCCTATGAATAAGGAAGATGGCATGTATCTTGGCATGAATGCATTTAACTCAAGAAACACGATGCAACATCGAACCACAATTGCAATAGGAAATCCTATTATGTCTAACACATTGCCGTTTCACACATCTGCTGATAAATACACTCCCCAACATTGGAATACTCATGCATATGAAGCAAATTATATGGTCTCCCGATATAAAGAAGGCATGCTCCCGCCTGAAACATCAACATTCAACAGATGGTATTCGAATAATAATACATTGCCAAGTTCACAGAAGCCGCCCAACAACACAGCTATGTTGAATGCACCTCCCGAACTATGCAAAAAATCTTCCGTGCCAGATTTCACGTCTGCTTTTGCTGAAGAGAAAAATCTCTCCAGTGAAGGTTAAAGTTATTATTTTGTCTTTGATGTTAGTTGTTCTGTAATTTCAATTCCAATGGGATAAATTCAATTGGTATTATCACACTCTCTCGTTAATACTCTACTTCCTACAAGATATAGACTTTCATCCAGAGTTAAGAAAACATTTAGTGATCCCATCCCTAAAATTAATTCTTCAGACCTCCCTTTTCCATGTACCGTAGTTCTCCACGTTTTTCATTTTATCTGTAGTTTTTTTATTCATATATTATAATTATCAGATCTGAAATCACAAGGTGAAGAAATGAATGATATATTTGAACAGTGGTTAAATGAGAGCACAGATTCTGAAAAGAAATCGTCAGAAATCAAAGAAACGAAAAATGAATCTCTGATCTTGTTCAGTATGTGGAAGGAGTTAGATCCACTGCACTCTGATAATGGTAAGGAGTTCAGAAATTATTTAACTTGTGCATAGTAAATAGGAATTCCATGTAATATTGACGAGGAGCTTATTTATTGTTTGGTTGAATTAAGTAAAGCTTAGGCCGAATGTTAAGTGTCCTTTCACTCCATTTTATGATTATGTAGACACTGTGATTGTATTTCTTTTCAAAGTAAACAGTTTTCTCTAGAACGTAACTCAAGGTGCTCATTCGAATTTTTCCTTTTCGAAAAGCAAATGAGGCTCTTTAAAGACTGGATTAAATCTGAGTATAATTGTAACTTTCAAAAGTTATATGGATTATTCAGCATTAGAATATTATGTAATGCTTTACATGTGATGAAGGAGTAAGGACAGGGATCTTTGTGTAATGGAAGCAATTTAGTACATTAGAGCATTTTCAGAAAATGTTACTGTATCCTTGAAACTTGTAGTTCATCTAAAGTCTGTTTTATGAATCCATGAATCAGACTTAAACAATTTAAATTTAATGTTGATGTAAATCCAAACTCTCCATTCAAACACGGTTGCTTTATTGTGCTATTTATTGGATATGGAATGCATTCATCATCAGTACCTAACCACACTAAAAATGAATGGAATGTGACATTTAGGATAAGGAAATAGCAGTAAACACTCGCTTTGAATGTAATATTTTGGCTCATGTTCCTAACTTCTTATGGATACACAGAAGTGTGTGAGATGCATACTGTAAAAAAAGTATTCTATTAGTATTAACCATACTATGCTTAATGTTTGGATCATTTTGATGGTATCCAAACTCTGTACCAATTTATTATTATTAAGAGATATGACAACAATTGCGTTACATTGCAGTTTAAGCAATCCTAATAATTTGATTGTTCCTAATATGTTCTTAATTAATTGCAGAAGAAGTTCAGACTAAATCTAAATCTGACCCAGTTACCACCCCGAAAAAATCACCTGTGATGAAAAAGCTGGAAATAACAGAGGTATCGATATTTCTCAATTGTGGCATTTGTATTTCATCGTTAACACATTGAATTCTAACTCTTCAATAATGTATCTCTGCCTGTTTAGACAGATGAAGACAGACGAGAATCTTCTGCGAGGTCACCTACAAAAAAAGATGTTAGCCAGACAGCATTGGAAAATTTCATTCATTGCATGACCATCGTTCATGGAACATTCCCTCACAACAATCCGGTGTCGAATCCTGGTTATTTGGTGAGTCCAAAGATTCCTAAATGGCAACAAGCAAGCGAGAAGACAACAGTGAACATCAAAGTTTCCATCACAGCACAAGAATTGACAGATCCTTTTGTATTTACATGTAGTGGTAAGAATTTTCAATCTGATTTTATGGTTCATTTGTTCAATGGGTTTGCTGTGTTTTTAAATATGTAGTTAAGTCCGCCTTGTGATGCTTTTATTGTGGTCCACAGTACCATTATATGTATTTTATATATTTCATCATATACCCCAGTTCATTACCAGTCTTTAGTCAATATTGAACAAGAGAACCAATCTGAGAACTTATTTTATATACACTAGTGTTTAAATCACCTTCCTATAAATTATTTTATTTTTTAGCCGATGCTCTTATTGAACATGTTGTCAGTCAAGCACTTTGTATTACTTATGAAGATATAAGTCGGTTGGTTGCATCTGATTACATACTTAAAATTGCAGGAAAGCAGGAATACCTTCTCAAGTTCGTATTAAATTCAAATTAATCATTGATTGCATAATTTTGAATGCATGATGGTATATTCCTAATGTATATTGTTACTCTATCAGTGGTTCAACATTACATTGCTATGAAATCGTCCAAGAATGCGTCAAGTTTGATGAAGATCTCAAGCTTCAATTGATGCGTTGTAGTACAATTGACAAAAGCTTAATTCGGGAGGTAATAATAATATTTTGAAAGGGAGTAGTTGCCTGGTACCAAAATGTTGTGTCTATTATATTAGTAAGGTGTATCATTGAAAAAAATCTTTATTTTTTCAGCCCTCTGATATCATCAAGGAGACTATTCTGGAAAAATTAACAAAGACTCTACATGATGCAAAAAAATCTCCCATATCCGGGTGAGGCATGGAATAGTTTCTATCAAATTAATGTGAGGGGGCTTATGTAAAGCTGGAATGACGAGAATTGATTTGCTCTATCATATATCTATCTGTTCTTATCTTTATATATATTCTTGTCTAACTCTTCCAACTGCTGTGGTGTAGCATCCTCTCATGCATGGTGGGTGGCCATAATGTTCTCTAATGAAGGAATGAATAAGAATAACTAGAATGCATTTTCTTCTGTTACATTTTGTTTAGTGTTTGAACTTTGTAGACATTTTTAAGTGGTCAAGGAAACTCTATACAAAGGAATAATGGATATCGAGTATATGCATATATACCACACCTGATGTATATCTCATGTGATAAATGTTTTAATTTTTATTTTTCCCTATTTTTTGCAGCGAAAACATTCAGATTGTAAATGATGCATTTGTCAGTGAAATCGATAAACTTGAAGGTCAAGAAATCCTGGTTAGTTAATTACAATATTCATATTTTTTTCTCATCTTCCAACAACTACAACGTACCAAATTCTGTTCCAGAACTCCAATTTGACCTGGGATCAACAATGCGGGAGAATTGTCCAGTCTGTGAAGGCTGTTTGTCAGCTTCTGAATGGATTTGAGACGATTGAGCTTTCAAATACAATCGCAAATTTTCAGAAAACCGTCGGTGAAGTGAAAAATTCAACACTCCTGGTACCATGTGAGTAAGATTACATGCTTCCTATCTCAGTGTAGTAATAAAGATTTTTATCCTTCAAATTTAAATTTTGTTATGTTCAAACATGAATGAAAACAATCAAATATTATTGAAAACATGAATTTTCTTTTTGCTACGGTAATAATTTATTCAATAATTTTTCAGGCTCTCCAGTGGTTGCAATTAATCAAGCAATTACAGAACTGAAACATTCTGTTGGTAATTTAATCCAACTCTATTGTAAGGTATGACTCTTAACGTGCTTCGTTGTCATATTTTCATATTTAACTATCTAAGTAGCTTAATGAAAATGTTTTCACTCTTGTTGAAGTACTGTACTATATATTGCATTGAAATTAATCACCGATGAGCTTTTCATGTATGAGTTTACTATTAATTTGATGTTAAATATAGCATCTGTCATGTCAATACGTGATATCATGATGATTAACTCTTTTTGACAGCTAGCATCAATGTTTTAATGTGAAGTACAATAATTTAGACAGTTTCCTAGAATGTTGTCTGATATAGATATTTCTATAAAGCTGGTGGTGTGTACTTCTAATATAGAAGCTGTCATATAATAAATTACTTTGGCATAATTATATTGAATCTAAAAGTTTTATTTTCTTTGTTTGCCCAGGCAATGTCATTGAAAATGAAGTGCGGTACATCGTCCGAAAAGCATCAAATTCCGATGGCTCTTTCCTCAACTGTACACGACCTTTTCTCTATCAATATTGTATCTGCACACAGACTCCCAGTTATGTGGTCAACAATGTAAGATTTATTTTTATCACGCTTTGCTATACTGTACTAAAAATATAGATAAAAGTTGATATAATTACAACAACTATTTATGTAGAATCCAAATTTCTTCATCCCTTCACTAAACCTAACAACTCCTATGACTTGTAGCAAATTTCAATTCGAAACTTCGGACAGTTCATTTATTTATCTGGTAGTTCATTCATTTAGTTGAAATATCTTTTCTTTATTAGGTATCAAAAATATTATATCTCTTGTCAACTGTTCTATGGAAATAGTCCTTTATGCGAAGCAGTTACGACAGACGTTAAAGAACCAAGCTCAACTGCTCAATCGAAAGTTATATGGAACGACTGGTAACATTCATTTATTTTATACTACTTCATTTGGCACTAAACATTTGTATAATTTAATACAACAATCTTTGATTATAGGTTCAATTTCCCGGTGAGGATAAGTGATTTACCGCGAGAGACAAAGCTTTGTCTTATGTTGTGTGGTTATCCGGCTTACAGTGAAACCTCAAAATCAGAAAAGATAAACATCAAAGAATTGTGCTGGATCAATGTACCATTATTTGACCACAATGGGTATGTATTGCTTTGAAAAATAATCTTTTATAATGTAAATGTTTATAAGATTACCTCATCCGATTGCTGTCAATCATGTACTAAAAAGTTATCGTTTTTTGACAGATTTCTTCAGCAATGCGGTTGTCTTTATGGTATGTGGTCGGCATCTGACGTAACATCTTCCCTTCGCACAAGCTCATCATGTTCCTGTAATATTATCAATCCTGACAGCGTGATAATTCATATGCTCTTAATGTCGGAAGAGGACGAAAGCATGAAAATCAAATTTCCATCTTTTTCTTCTCCCCGAAATATACTAAGGTGATCAACGTGGTGTATGTTATTATGAGAGCTCAAGTTGACCAATCGAAAGCCTGTTTTTAATGTTCACTCTGTTCTTTATCTTATGTTTTAACATTAGAAAAAGAAAATCTCTTGAAAGTTCAGTGTCACCAATGACAGAAGGTACGAAAAAAGAATTACATCATATACTCGAAAAAAATCCGTTTTTGGAACTCTCAGCTCAGGACAAAGAAGTTCTTTGGAAGCACAGGTAAGGTTTAGTTGCACATAACATGACTGGCTAAAGTATACTGCGAGAAGTTTTACGCATGAGAGTCAAGAACTTCATGGCATTGCCTATATACACATATTTCACATATATAAAGACGATACTTCTGTCATGTTACTATTTGTACTTACAGGCATTCCACAGAATGCTACAATCATAGCGGTTCCTTAATTCGAATATTAAGCTGCGTGGAGTCGTGGGCTCCAAGAAATTTACGTCCCATCTACGAATTACTTGACTCTTGGCCGTCGATGGAACCGATTGAAGCCTTGCAACTTCTTTCTGTATCGTAAGTTTTTCTTGCTGTATATTGATGTACGCGTTATGTTATATCATTGTATTGTGTTTACCGGGGGTTGGATTCAACCAGGTCTCACAAAATTGTTGCTAAAATTATAGAAGTTCTTGGATTGTTTTCGAGATTAAAGTCTACCTTTATCCAATGCAATATTGGCTGCATATTGTCTTTCATTCCATCAATGAAATACTTAGGGATGTTAAATATAATAACCTGTTCCTAAAACTTTTGAATCCCATCACTCGTTTCCACATTTAAGCTTACATTTCGACTATCATATTTAGTGTTGCTGATAAATTGATAAGAGAATGGGCAGTTGGATGGGTTCAGCAAGCTGAAGAAGGTGAAGTACACGAATATCTTGTGCAACTCGTTCAAGCTCTCAAGTATGAAATGTTCCATGCCAGCACGCTTGCTCAGTTTCTGGTTCGACAGTCGCTCGGAAGTATAAGAATAGCACATAAACTAAATTGGTGAGTAACTCTTCATTAACTTTCTTATTTTCTCTCCTTGGATTAATATTCATTACTACATTACTTTAGGATTTTGCTTGAAAACTCAAGTGACGGATTTTCTGGTGAACGATACAACTTAATGCTTCGAGTGTTGCAGTCATTTTGCGGAGCTAAACTTAGAAAAGAGTTGGACAAGGAAGAATACTTGGTCAGAATCATAAATCGGTATGATGTCATTAAATTTGAACTAAGCAAAATACATGACTATGATCATTAACATGAAAGATGGTTACAAACTTCTGATATAAGATATACAGCTAAAGTTTAAATACAACTGTGGGTTGTTTAATGGAGTATTCAATATTTCTGATCTCATCTTTCTGGCTAATCTCAACTTCTTCAGAAATTCTAGAAGAAATCTGATGATCAATTTACCTTTTGTATTTGCCTTACAGGGTTGCGGAATCTGTAAAATATGCCAAAGATAACGCAAGATCGTCAGTGTTGAAAAATGAGCTAGGACGAGTAGCAGCAAAAGTACAAAATCATAGTTTTCGTCTTCCAACCAATGCCTCTCTACTGTGTAGCGGATTAAATATCGAGGTATATTGTAATTCACATGTGATTTGTTGAAGCTCAAAGAATAATGACGATCCTCTAATGCATTTGTGATCTTATTACTGTCAGGAATCGTCGTACTTCGCGTCGAACGCAATCCCATTAAAGCTGGCTTTTATCAATAAGGAGTCTGTTCCAAAACACATCGATCTGATGTACAAGGTAGGCAATTTATCTCACCTTAATTAGAGTTTTCTTATGCTTCGGATAACATATTATTTTCATTATGGGAGCGCAGGTCGGTGACGATTTACGTCAAGATGTATTGACGATGCAGTTGGTTAAAATGATGGATAAATTGTGGTTATCTGAAGGATTGGATCTGAAAATTATTACTTTCACTTGTCTGGCTACTGGTAAAGATAGAGGTAGGTTAATGATATAACTTGTTGAATTTGGAACTCATCACTAGGCGTTCCACACTAGTGATGGTATTCATGCCATAAATCAAAAGTTAATACAATAGTTTAGACTCGAGCCCTATTGTTGCAATTAAAATTAACTCGTTTTTTTAGGTTTCATTGAATTAGTATCAGATTCAATTACACTGCGAGATATCCAGGCCAGTTACGGATTGGCCGGAGCTTTCAAGGATCGACCAATCTATGAATGGTTGCAAAAGTATAACACAACTATGATTGATTATGAAAAGGTACCTGTATTGTGTAGAATAATTTATATATAAAATTTCATTGTATCAGTATAATGTCACTCTAATCCATTTTACTTAGTTCTCCTATACCTAATTTGAGTATTTGTAAAGTATAGCTCCTTGTATATTGCTCTTCTGTTTGTAATAGGCAGAAGAAAATTTCACCTTGTCTCTTGCCGGTTACTGCGTGGCAACTTATGTCCTTGGGATATGCGATCGTCATAATGACAACATTATGCTCTGTCAGTCCGGCCACTTGTTCCATATTGATTTCGGCAAGTTCCTTGGCCATGCTCAGATGTTTGGAAATATAAAAAGGTGCAGTTAAAAGATTTACAAATTACTGCACCATTTCATACAATATTTCTTTTTACACAAAGGCTTGAAGGTTTCTATTCTGTGAAACTAATGTAGTTTAAATTTATTCCCTTGTTTCTCGCTTAACTCTGGTTGAAATTCAATGTTGATTTAGAAGTAATTCTGTAACTAATTTTTCCCATTGCAGAGACCGTGCACCCTTTGTCTTGACCTCTGATATGGCATTCGTAATAAACGGTGGAGACAGACCTTCGTCGAAGTTTCACGACTTTGTAGACATTTGTTGCGAAGCTTTCAACATCATTCGTAAACACGCACACATGTTTATGAACTTACTTTCCTTGGTATGCTTACAATATTCCTTTTACAACCTTCACCCTCGATTTTACTATTTCTAATATGTTTTGTAGATGATACACTCAGGAATACCTGAGCTGAAGAATACCTGTGATTTAAAATACATTTACGATGCACTTAAACCTGCCGCCAGTGACTCTGAAGCAACAGCAATGTTTACAAGGTATTGTGTCTCGTTTTATTCCAACTCAGATGAATAGAATTTCTGTGCAAAAACTTGCTCATAGTCTTATGTTGCGATTGCAAAATTTTCTCCAAAAATGCACTTTTCATAGCATAGTCTTTGAGACCACCTTATTATATACTATCTGGTCTCTTGTCCTGCTTTGCCTCTACTACATTGAGCAGATTCTGCGGTTTTATTCTGTATCTGCTTTTGTTTCAGACTGATCGAGGCTAGTCTCTCATCATCGTTCACTCGTATAAACTTTTTCATTCACAATCTTGCGCAGCTTCGTTTCCATGGCAGCAGTAGTGAGAACAAAAAAACTCTGTCCTTCACTTCGAAAATCTATACGCCCGAGGAGGACGGCGTGATCAGCTCTGCTGTCATTGTGGGATATCAGAAACGATATGACCCAACCAAAGAATACGTATGTAATGCTATAAACCCCTGTCCCATGATTCGTATTATTATCATTTAAGTCAGGGTGGCCGAACCTTGGAAGCGAAAGCATGTCGGGGATAAACTTTTTCAAGCTCCCTAGATCCCAGTTGACTTCCTTCAAGCCCATGATTCTATAATGTATGTTACGTAATTTAATTTCTTTAACCAGGTTTACTCTGTGAGACTGGCCAGAGAATTGAGATCTGCTAAATCATATGTGTTCCGAACTTTTGATGAGTTTGCAGAGCTTCATGAAAAACTTGAATTGAGCTTTTCAGCTTGGAAACTGCCCAGGTAACTGTAATACTCCGTATATTCCTATTTGGATAGTTTGATAATGGTGAAAAATGATTTGGTATTCTGACAATACTACTTATCACCCGTATCAGTGCTTGACTTTAATATTGTATTGACTGGGGTTGAATTACCTGATGAAAATAGGCCTTAACCTAAAATACTCAACAAAGTTTTATGGGTTGACTAATACGCGGATCGACTTATACTGTTAATTCTTTCAGCTTTCCGAATAAAATTATTGTCGGGCGATCGCAGATCAAGCAAGTTGCTGAGCGTCGAATGAATCAGCTTAATGCTTATTTGCATTCTCTTCTGCATACACACCAAGATGTATATACGGTATGCTATGTGACTTCCTTTATTAAATTCTGATTCATAAACTTCCTGACTTCATAATACATATGTATATGATGTACAAGACTATATATCCAAGCTGAGGTATATGTGAATTTAATTTTATTCATGTCTTATCTATTTAAATTCAGACTACCCTGTAATAATATTTTCACTCATCAACTACATCAAGGAAGCTATGTACAGTGCTGCAGCATTCATGATTGTATTAGCAAAATATTTTTCACAGAACAACCTGATTTACACGTTTTTCCATCCGTTATTACGAGACGAACAAGGATTGTCGCAACCTAAAGATCGAATCGCAAAGAAATCAATAATAAGCAATCAAGTTGGAGGAGAAATCAAGCTATCAATCCATCATAAGAATAACGCACTATTCATTATGGTCATGCATTGTAGAAATTTGGTAATATACTTTAATATGTTTTTATAATTTGTTGTTGATATGTTCATTCTACCTCAAGTTCATTGTAAGATTGTGATTCTCATATAGATGTCTCCTGATGGGAATGATCCTGATCCATACGTCAAAACATATTTGCATCCCGATCCCAGTCGAATAACAAAACGGAAAACAAAGGTTGCAAAGAAGACATCTCATCCTACATACAATGAAATGGTATGTACTTAAGCTTAATCAAGAAATGGTAAGCTTTATAGGTTTCTATGTAAGAAGAAGCTCCAATGGAAGCAGAAATATAATATGATATATATAATATTTGCCTCGTTTACCCTATGTACCAAAATTCATATTTCATCTCCCCCATCTCTTCATTTTAGATCGTTTACAACTTGCAGCTGCAAGAGGTTTCGAGTCGAACACTTCATGTATCCGTATGGAACTATGAAACACTGAACGAAAATGACTTCATGGGTGCAGTGCAAATGCAACTTGACAAAGTTGACTTGAGAAGAGAAGTTGTGGCCTGGTATCCTCTCAAGTCGATCTATTTATGATCAAAATATTAATAACAGGTGCCTTTTCATTTTAGTTACATATTTTTTAATTACTTGATTATGTTCTGATTTTCCTGTTATCAGGTTGCTTAATCTAGTATAAAAGGTAATTCACTTAGTACATTCACTAAATTGAATTGGATTAAACTGTAGGTCATATGATCATATAGGTTTGACCTCCCCATTATTTCGAATAGACAATTGTGAAATGACGGTACGTTTTGTGAGCACCTAATATCAAACATATATCTGCTATACTTCATTCCTTTGTCACACTTGCCACATTTGTATTCCTTTTCAAGCTTCCCAACTTTATCTCCAAAAGTACTAAATTTATATCTCGTACATCAATTTTATCAAAATTCTTATTGGTGTCATGGCAAAATGCCTCTCAACTCCCATTTATTGACCATGTTGTTGTGAAGTCAAGTTAGAAACTCGGTAACCTTCATTATCGCCATTTAAAAACAATTAAGATTCCCCCTGTATTAAAAACCTAACTGTAACCAACACAACCATCAGCGTAATGAAATTTCTGTTCTGTTTCCATATTCATGGAAGGTAGAAGTGGTTGATATGAGTAGGCAGTTAATTTTATTTAATCTTAAACATTGGTTCCAGTTCTTGAATCTTGTTGAATCCTCATGAATTATTTGAATTCATCTAACTTGTTGTTGTACCGAGTTTTCCTAACATGGGAGATAATTTATATAGAGTATTGTATTTAATGAGTATGTATTCATCTCCTCTCCCTGAGCTTCCCTTCTTTCT
Source organism: Halocynthia aurantium (assembly GCA_013436065.1). NCBI lineage: Eukaryota > Metazoa > Chordata > Ascidiacea > Stolidobranchia > Pyuridae > Halocynthia > Halocynthia aurantium. The sequence goes on from QXVX01007356.1 coordinate 142,536, forward strand.
AATGTCTCTATCTTCTAGCTGATGAGTGTAGCAACCCTACATATTTCTGTGATCCTTGTGCAATAATTTCAGAGCTTGAACTAGCATATTTAATGCATTGTAATAATTGATCTGTTGGTTATGCTGATTAGACGGAACTTGGCAGTATGTGACATTTATTTCACCGTCAGGAAGACAGCAGTGATAACATTGGAATCATTGTATGCCTGTTTTCATTAGGCTTCAGTGTTGCACTTAATATAGTTGTAATTAGCTTGTTCCATTATAGCTATATATCTAATCTGCATAATGTTGTAGTTTAATATCATTGTGTGTCTATGGAAAATAAGACCTATAACAAACACTGAGATTGTTTCCCTGTCCAAACATCTGACAACCATTTACATAATATAATAATGTAATAAACAAATCAAGTTTGTTAATGTTTAAATTTCAAAATTCTTTTTTCATTATCTTTTCATATTTAAACAGAAACTTAGTATCAGTAATTCATCATCAGTTTTATCACCAGCAATTATTGTAATAACAGTAAATCTTGATATGATAGCGGTTCTTGTTGTACTGTCAGTAATTCGTCTATTAATGCTACAAATACACTGTTTGATTGCTCATCCATATGAAAGCAGTTGTTTGGTGAGGTTGTGAAGTGGACAATAAAGAATGCTGTTAAATTCTGTCCATATTTTT